>NW_020868979.1:22500-43094 GCF_003789085.1 Penaeus vannamei
CGTGGCTTGGGACGAACGAGGAAGCCGTGGCTTGGGACGAACGAGGAAGCCGTGGCTATGGGACGAACGAGGAAACCGTGGCTATGGGACGAACGAGGAACCGTGGCTATGGGACGAACGAGGAAACCGTGGCTATGGGACGAACGAGGAAACCGTGGCTATGGGACGAACGAGGAAGCCGTGGCTTGGGACGAACGAGGAAACCGTGGCTTGGGACGAACGAGGAAACCGTGGCTTGGGGCAAACAAGGAAGCCGTGGCTATGAGACGAATGAGGAAGCCGTGGCTTGGTACGAACGAGGAAACCGTGGCTTGGTACGAACGAGGAAACCGTGGCTTGGTACGAACGAGGAAACCGTGGCTTGGTACGAACGAGGAAACCGTGGCTTTGGTACGAACGAGGAAACCGTGGCTTGGTACGAACGAGGAAACCGTGGCTTGGTACGACGACGACGGCCGTGGCTTGGTACGACCGAGAAACCGTGGCTTGGTACGAGGAAACCGTGGCTTGGTACGACCGAGGAAACCGTGGCTTGGTACGACCGAGGAAACCGTGGCTTGGTACGGCCGAGGAAACCGTGGCTTGGTACGAACGAGGAAACCGTGGCTTGGTACGACCGAGGAAACCGTGGCTATGGACGACGAGGAAACCGTGGACGACGAGGAAACCGTGGCTATGGGACGAACGAGGAACCGTGGCTATGGGACGACCGAGGAAACCGTGGCTGGGACGACCCAGGAAACCGTGGCTATGGACGACCGAGGAAACCGTGGCTATGGGACGACCGAGGAAACCGTGGCTATGGGACGAACCGTGGCTATGGGACGAACGAGGAAACCGTGGCTATGGGACGAACGAGGAAACCGTGGCTATGGGACGACCCAGGAAACCGTGGCTATGGGACGACCCAGGAAACCGTGGCTATGGGACGACCGAGGAAACCGTGGCTATGGGACGACGAGGAAACCGTGGCTATGGGACGAATATGGGACGACCCAGAAACCGTGGCTATGGACGGGAAACATGGGACGACAGGAAACCGTGGCTATGGCGAGGAACCGTGGCTATGGGACGACCGAGGAAACCGTGGCTATGGGACGACCGAGGAAACCGTGGCTATGGGACGAACGAGGAAACCGTGGCTATGGGACGAACGAGGAAACGTGGCTATGGACGACCGAGGAAACCGTGGCTATGGGACGACCCAGGAAACCGTGGCTATGGGACGAACGAGGAAACCGTGGCTATGGGACGACCGAGGAAACCGTGGCTATGGGACGAACGAGGAAACCGTGGCTATGGAACGAACGAGGAAACCGTGGCTATGGGACGAACGAGAAAACCGTGGCTATGGGACGAACGAGGAAACCGTGGCTATGGACGAACGAGGAAACCGTGGCTATGGGACGAACGAGGAAACCGTGGCTATGGAACGAGGAAACCGTGGCTATGGAACGAACGAGGAAACCGTGGCTATGGAACGACCGAGGAAATGGACTGTGGCTATGGACGTGGCTATGGGACGACCGAGGAAACCGTGGCTATGGGACGACCGAGGTGGCTATGGGACGACCGTGGCTATGGGACGAACGAGGAAACCGTGGCTATGGGACGACCGAGGAAACCGTGGCTATGGAACGAACGAGGAAACCGTGGCTATGGGACGACCGAGGAAACCGTGGCTATGGACGAACGAGGAAACCGTGGCTATGGGACGACCGAGGAAACCGTGGCTATGGAACGAACGAGGAAACCGTGGCTATGGCGACCGAGGAAACCGGCTATGGGACGAAGGAAACCGTGGCTATGGACGAACGAGAAACCGTGCTATGGGACGAACGAGGAAACCGTGGCTATGGACGAACGAGAAACCGTGGCTATGGGACGAAACGAGGAAACCGTGGCTATGGCGATGGCTATGGGACGAACGAGGAAGCCGTGGCTATGGGACGAACGAGGAAGCCGTGGCTATGGGACGAACGAGGAAACCGTGGCTATGGGACGAACGAGGAAACCGTGGCTATGGAACGTGGCTATGGGACGAAGGAAACCGTGGCTATGGGACGACGAAACGTGGCTATGGACGAGGAAACCGTGGCTATGGGCGACCGAGGAAACCGTGGCTATGGGACGAACGAGGGAACCGTGGCTATGGACGACCGAGGAAACCGTGGCTATGGGACGAAGGAAAACCGTGGCTATGGGACGAACGAGGAAACCGTGGCTATGGACGAACGAGGAAACGAGGGAAGGAAACCGTGGCTATGGACGACCGAGGAAACCGTGGCTATGGACGAACGAGGAAACCGTGGCTATGGACGACCGAGGAAACCGTGGCTTGGACGAACGAGGAAACCGTGGGCTATGGAAGAACGAGGAAACCGTGGCTACGAACCCGTGGCTATGGGAACCCGGAAACCGTGGCTATGGACGAACGAGGAAACCGTGGCTATGGACGAACGAGGAAACCGTGGCTATGGGCGAACGAGGAGTGGCTATGGAACGAACGAGGAAACCGTGGCTATGGGACGAACGAGGAACCGTGGCTATGGACGACGGAAACCGTGGCTATGGACGATGGCTATGGACGAACGAGGAAACGTGGCTATGGACGACGACGTGGCTATGGACGACCGAGGAAACGTGGCTATGGACGACGAGGAAACCGTGGCTATGGGACGACCGAGGAAACCGTGGCTATGGAACGAACGAGGAAACCGTGGCTATGGACCGAGGAACCGTGGCTATGGAACGAACGAGGAAACCGTGGCTATGGGACGAACCGAGGAAACCGTGGCTATGGAACGAACGAGGAAACCGTGGCTATGGGACGACCGAGGAACCGTGGCTATGGACGAGAGGAAACCGTGGCTATGGACGAACGAGGAAACCGTGGCTATGGACGAACGAGGAAACCGTGCTATGGGACGAACGAGGAAACCGTGGCTATGGCGAACGAGGAAACCGTGGCTACGAAGGAAACCGTGGCTATGGTGGCTGGACGACCGAGGAAACCGTGGCTTGGACGAACGAGGAACCGTGGCTATGGGACGAACGAGGAAACCGTGGCTATGGACGAACGAGGAACGAACGAGGAAACCGTGGCTATGGGACGGAACGAAACCGTGGCTATGGGACGTGGCTATGGGACGAACGAGGAACCCGTGGCTATGGAACGAACGAGGAAACCGTGGCTATGGGACGAACGAGGAAGCCGTGGCTTGGGACGAACGAGGAAACCGTGGCTTGGGACGAACGAGGAAACCGTGCTTGGGACGAACGAGGAACGTGGCTTGGACGAACGAGGAAACGTGGAACGAGGAAATGGACGAACGAGGACCGTGGCTATGAAAACCGTGGCTATGGACGACGAGGAAACCGTGGCTATGGGAGGAAACGTGGCTATGGACGACGAGGAAACCGTGGCTATGGGACGAGAGGGAAAACCGTGGCTATGGACGACCGAGGAAACGACCGAGGAAACCGTGGCTTGGACGACCAGGAAACCGTGGCTTGGACGACCGAGGAAACCGTGGCTATGGACGACGAGGAACCGTGGGTACTACGACCGAGGAAACCGTGGACGACCGAGGAAACCGTGGCTTGCGGGAACCGACGACGAGGAAACCGTGGCTTGGACGACCAGGGAAACCGTGGCTATGGACGACCACCGTGGCTATGGGACGACCCAGGAAACCGTGGCTATGGCACGACCCAGGAAACCGTGGCTATGGAACGAACGAGGACACCGTGGCTATGGAACGAACGAGGAAACCGTGGCTATGGAACGAACGAGGAACCGTGGCTATGGAACGAACGAGGAAACCGTGGCTATGGAACGAACGAGGAAACCGTGGCTATGGAACGAACGAGGAAACCGTGGCTATGGTGGCTATGGGACGAAGGAAACCGTGGCTATGGACGACGGAAACCGTGGGACGAAGGAAACCGTGGCTATGGAACGAACGAGGAACCGTGGCTATGGAACGAACGAGGAACCGTGGCTATGGAACGAACGAGGAAAACCGTGGCTATGGGACGAACGAGGAAACCGTGGCTATGGAACGAACGAGGAAACCGTGGCTATGGACGAACGAGGAAACCGTGGCTATGGGACGACCGAGGAAAACCGTGGCTATGGCGAACCAGGAAACCGTGGCATGGACGAACCCGTGGCTATGGGACGAACCAGGAAACCGTGGCTATGGGACGACCGAGGAAACCGTGGCTATGGGACGAACGAGGAAACCGTGGCTATGGGACGACCGAGGAAATGGACGAACGAGGAAACCGTGGCTATGGGACGAACGAGGAAACCGTGGCTATGGGACGACCGAGGAAACCGTGGCTATGGGACGACCGAGGAAACCGTGGCTATGTAACGAACGAGGAAACCGTGGCTATGGGACGACCGAGGAAACCGTGGCTATGTAACGAACGAGGAAACCGTGGCTATGGGACGACCGAGGAAACCGTGGCTATGGAACGAACGAGGAAACCGTGGCTATGGAACGAACGAGGAAACCGTGGCTATGGAACGAACCAGGAAACCGTGGCTATGGAACGAACCAGGAAACCGTGGCTATGGAACGAACCAGGAACCGTGCTATGGAACGAATGGCTATGGACGAACGAGGAAACCTGGCTATTGGGGACGAACGAGGAAACCGTGGCTATGGGACGAACGAGGAAAACCGTGGCTATGGGATGGCTATGGACGAACGAGGAAATGGGACGAACGAGGAAACCGTGGCTATGGGACGAACGAGGAAACCGTGATGGAACGAACGAGGAACCGTGGCTATGGAACGAACGAGGAAACCGTGGCTATGGATGGACGACGAAAAACGAGTGGCTATGGGACGAACGAGGAAACCGTGGGCTATGGAACGAAGGAAACCGTGGCTATGGGACGAACGAGGAAACCGTGGCTATGGGACGAACGAGGAAAATGTGTGGCTATGGACGAGAAACCGTGGTATGGGACGACGAGAAACCGTGGCTAGGGAAACGAGGAAACCGTGGCTATGGACGACCGAGGAAACCGTGGCTATGGACGACCGAGGAAACCGTGGCTATGGGACGACCGAGGAAACCGTGGCTATGGACGACGAGGAAACCGTGGCTATGGAACGACCGAGGAAACCGTGGCTATGGAACGACCGAGGAAACCGTGGCTATGGGACGACCGAGGAACCGTGCTATGGGACGACCGTGGCTATGGGAACGTGGCTATGGGACGAACGAGGAAACCGTGGCTATGGGACGACCGAGGAAACCGTGGCTATGGACGAACGAGGAAACCGTGGCTATGGAACGAACGAGGAAACCGTGGCTATGGAACGAACCAGGAAACCGTGGCTATGGAACGAACCAGGAAACCGTGGCTATGGGACGAACGAGGAAACCGTGGCTATGGGACGACCGAGGAAACCGTGGCTATGGGACGACCGAGGAAACCGTGGCTATGGGACGACCAAGGAAACCATGGCTATGGGACGACCCAGGAAACCGTGGCTATGGGACGAACGAGGAAACCGTGGCTATGGGACGAACGAGGAAACCGTGTCTATGGAACGACCCAGGAACCGTGGCTATGGACGACCAGGAAACCGTGGCTATGACGAACGAGGAAACCGTGGCTCGGGACGAACGAGGAAACGAACGAGGAAACCGTGGCTTGGGACGAATGAGGAAACCGTGGCTTAGGACGAATGAGGAAGCCGTGGCTTGGGACGACCGAGGAAACCGTGGCTATGGGACGAACGAGGAAACCGTGGCTATGGGACGAACGAGGAAACCGTGGCTATGGGACGAACGAGGAAACCGTGGCTATGGCGAACGAGGAAACCGTGGCTATGGACGAACGAGGAACCGAGGAACGAGGAAGCCGTGGCTATGGGACGAACGAGGAAGCCGTGGCTTGCGACGAGGAAACCGTGGCTTGGGACGAACGAGGAAGCCGTGGCTTGGTACGAACGAGGAAACCGTGGCTTAGTACGACTGAGGAAACCGTGGCTTGGTGCGAACGAGGAAACCGTGGCTTGGTACGACCGAGGAAACCGTGGCTGGCGAACGGGAAACCGTGGCTTGGTACGACCGAGGAAACCGTGGCTTGGTACGACGAGGAAACCGTGGCTTGGACGACGAGGAAACCGTGGCTATGGGACGAACGAGGAAACCGTGGCTATGGGACGAACGAGGAAACCGTGGCTATGGGACGAACGAGGAAACCGTGGCTATGGACGACGAGGAAACCGTGGCTATGGGCGACGAGGAACCGTGGCTATGGACGACCGCCGTGGCTATGGGACGAACGAGGAAACCGTGGCTATGGAACGAACGAGGAAACCGTGGCTATGGAACGACCGAGGAAACCGTGGCTATGGGACGAACGAGGAAACCGTGGCTATGGGACGGACCGTGGGCTATGACGAACGAGNTGACCGTGTGCAGAGGGACCAAGCTACTGGGTTTTTCAGGCCTCATGAGAATACCGTAGTTTTGGCTAGCGGGTAAAGCCGAGGACCTAGACTGTTGCTGTGCCGTGTTGAAGAGGCTGGCATGGGGGTGCACCGTGGGAAACCGTGGCAGTGAGGGGGAGCCGAGCCGCAGTGAAGACCGTGCTTATGGAGACGTTACGCGGGCAAGGAAAGCCGCGGGCGGTATGTGAACGGGACCCAGGGAAACTCGTGCTTATAAACGTACCAGCAGGGAACCGTGTTATGAACGACCCAGGGAAACGCGTAGGCTATGGAAGCGGACCCCAGGAAGCCGCGTGCTGATGAACCGACCCAGAACGCGTGGCTCTAGAACGAACCCAGAAACCGTGCTATGGAACGACCCAGAAACCGTGGCTATGGAAGCCGAAACCAGGAAACCCTGGCTATGGAACGAACCAGGAAAACCGTGGCTATGAACGACCCCAGGAAACCGTGGCATGGAACGACCCAGGAAACGCGTGCTATGGAACGACCCAGGAAACCGTGGCTATGGAACGACCCAGGAAACCGTGGCTATGGAACGACCCAGAAAACCGTGGCTATGGAACGAACCAGGAAACCGTGGCTATGGAACGACCCAGGAAACCGTGGCATGGAACGACGAGGAAACGTGGCTATGGAACGACCCGGAAACCGTGCTATGGAAACGAACCAGGAAAACCGTGCTATGGAACGACCGTGGATGCTATGGCAACGAACCCAGGAAACCCTGGCTATGGAACGACCAGGAAACCCTGGCTATGGACGACCCAGGAAACCCTGGCTATGGAACGACCAGGAAACCCTGGCTATGGAACGACCGGAAACCGTGCTATGGAACGAAACCAGGAAACCGTGGCTATGGAACAGGAAACCGTGGCTATGAAACGAACACCAGGAAACCGTGGCTATGGAACGACCCAGGAAAACCGTGGCTATGGAACGACCAGGAACCCTGATGGAACGACCCAGGAAACCGTGGCTATGGAACGACCCAGGAAACCCTGGCTATGGAACGAACCCAGGAAACCGTGGCTATGGAACGACCCCAGGAAACCGGGCTATGGAACGACCCAGGAAACCGTGGCTAATGGAACGACCCAGAAACCGTGGCTATGGAAACGACGGAACCAGGAAAACCTGGCTATGGAACGAACCAGGAAACCGTGGCTATGGAACGAACCAGGAAACCGTGGCTATGGAACGACCAGGAAACCGTGCTATGAAACGTGCTATGGAAACGACCCAGGAAACCGTGGCTATGGAACGACCCAGGAAACCGTGGCTATGGAAACTGGCTATGGAACGACCCAGGAAACCGTGGGCTATGGAACGACCCCAGGAAACCGTGGCTATGGAACGACCAGGAAACCGTGGCTATGGAACGACCTGAAACCGTGGCTATGGAACGAACCAGGAAACCGTGGCTATGGAAACGACCCAGGAAACCGTGGCTATGGGAACCGGTGCTATGGAACGAACCAGGAAACCGTGGCTATGGAACGAACCAGGAAACCCTGGCTATGGAACGACCCAGGAAACCGTGGGGAACGACTGGCTATGGAACGACCAGGAAAAGGAACTGGCTATGGAACGACCCAGGAAACCGTGGCTATGGAACGACCCAGGAAACCGTGCTATGGACGAAAAAAACCAGGAACCTTGGCTATGGAACGAACCCGGAAACCGTGGCTATGGAACGAAGAAAACCGTGGCTATGGAACGACCCAGGAAACGTGGCTATGGAACGACCAGGAAACCGTGGCTTGAACGAACCAGGAAAACCTGGCTATGGAACGACCCAGAAACCGGCTATGGAACGACCCCAGGAACCGTGGCTATGGAACGACCCAGGAAACCGTGGCTATGGAACGACCCAGGAAACCGTGGCTATGGAACGAACCAGGAAACCGTGGCTATGGAACGACCCAGGAAACCGTGGCTATGGAACGACCCAGTGGGAAAACCGTGGCTATGGAACGAACCAGGAAACCGTGGCTATGGAACCACCGGGCTAGGAACGACCCAGGAAACCGTGGCTATGGAACGACCCAGGAAACCGTGGCTAGGAACGGAACCCAGGAAACCTTGTGAATGAAACGAAACCAGGAAACTGGCAGGAACGACCCCAGGAAACCGTGGCTATGGAACGACCCAGGAACGGAACGACCCCAGGAAACCGTGGCTATGAAACGAAACCAGGAAACCGTGGCTATGGAACGAACCAGGAAACCCTGGCTATGGAACGAACCAGGAAACCGTGGCTATGGAACGACCCAGGAAACCGTGGGAACTGGCTATGGAACCGTGCTATGAACGACCCAGGAAACCGTGGCAGGAACGACCAGTGGCTAACGACCAGGAACCGGGGAACGAACCAGAAACCGTGGCTATGGAACGGAACCCTATGGAACTATGGAACGACTATGGAACGAGCTATGAACGAACCAGGAAACCGTGGCTATGGAACGACCCCAGGAAACCGTGGCTATGGAACGGAAACCATGGAAACGACCAGTGGCTATGGAACGATGGGAAACCGTGGCTATGGAACGAGGAAACGTGGCTATGGCTATGGAACGAACCAGGAAACCGTGGCTATGAACGACCAGGAAACCGTGGCTATGGAACGACCAGGAAACCGTGGCTATGGAACGAACCAGGAAATGGAAACCCCAGGAATGGCTATGGAACGACGCGTGGCTATGGAACGACCCAGGAAACCGTGGCTATGGAACGACCAGGAAAACCGTGGCTATGGAACGACCGTAGCTATGGAACGACCCAGGAAAAAAATGGCTATGGAACGAACCAGAAACCGTGGCTATGGAACGAACCAGGAAACCGTGGCTATGGAACGAACCAGGAAACCGTGGCTATGGAACGAACCAGTGGTGGCTATGGAACGAACCAGCCCGAACCAGGAAACCGTGGCTATGGAACGAACCAGGAAACCGTGGCTATGGAACGAACCAGGAAACCGTGGCTATGGAACTGGCTATGGAACGAACCATGGCTATGGAACGAAGGAAACCGTGGCTATGGAACGAACCAGGAAACCGTGGCTATGGAACGAACCAGGAAACATGAACGAACCAGGAAACCGTGGCTATGGAACGAACCAGGAAACCGAGGCTATGGAACGACCCAGGAAACCGTGGCTATGGAACGAACCAGGAAACCGTGGCTATGGAACGAACCCAGGAAACCCTGGCTATGGAACGACCAGGAAAACCGTGGCTATGGAACGAACCAGGAAACCCTGGCTATGGGAACGACCCAGGAAACCGTGGCTATGGACGAACGACCAGGAAACCGTGGCTATGGACGACGACCCAGGAAACCGTGGCTATGGACGAACGGGAAACCGTGGCTATGGAACGACCAGGAAACCGTGGCTATGGAACGAACGACCAGAAACCGTGGCTATGGAACGACCCAGGAAACCGTGGCTATGGAACGAACCAGGAAACCGTGGCTATGGAACGAAGGAAACCGTGGCTATGGAACGACCCAGGAAACCGTGGCTATGGAACGACCAGGAAACCGTGGCTATGGAACGAACCAGGAAACCGTGGCTATGGAACGAACCAGGAAACCGTGGCTATGGAACGAACCAGGAAACCGTGGCTATGGAACGACCCAGGAAACCGTGGCTATGGAACGAACCAGGAAACCGTGGCTATGGAACGAACCAGGAAACCGTGGCTATGGAACGAACCAGGAAACCGTGGCTATGGAAGAACCCAGGAAACCGTGGCTATGGAAACGACCAGGAAACCGTGGCTATGGAACGAACCAGGAAACCGTGGCTATGGAACGAACAGGAAACCGTGGCTAAACGACCAGGAAAACCGTGGCTATGGAACGAACCAGGAAACCGTGGCTATGGAACGACCCAGGAAACCGATGGAACGAACCCTGGCTATGGAACGAACCAGGAAACCGTGGCTATGGAACGACCCAGGAAACCGTGGCTATGGAAACGAACCAGGAAACCGTGGCTATGGAACGACCCAGGAAACCGTGGGAACGACCGGGGCTATGGAACGAACCAGAAACCGTGCTATGGAACGACCAGGAAACCGTGGCTATGGAACGAACCAGGAAACCGTGGCTATGGAACGAACCAGGAAACCGTGGCTATGGAACGAACCAGGAAACCTGGCTATGGAACGAACCAGGAAACCGTGGCTATGGAACGAACCAGGAAACCGTGGCTAAAACGAACCAGGAAACCGTGGCTATGGAACGAACCAGGAAACCCTGGCTATGGAACGAACCAGGAAACCGTGGCTATGGAAACGACCAGGAAACCGTGGCTATGGAACGAACCAGGAAACCGTGGCTATGGAACGAACCAGGAAACCGTGCTATGGAACGAACAGGAAACCATGGAACGAAACCAGGAAACCGTGGCTATGGAACGAGGAAACCGTGGCTATGGAACGAACCAGGAAACCGTGGCTATGGAACGACCCAGGAAACCGTGGCTATGGAACGAACCAGGAAACCGTGGCTATGGAACGAACCAGGAAACCGTGGCTATGGAACGAACCAGGAAACCGTGGCTATGGAACGAACCAGGAAACCCTGGCTATGGAACGAACCATGAAACCGAGGCTATGGAACGACCCAGGAAACCGTGGCTATGGAAAGAACGGCCCAGGAAACCGTGGCTATGGAACGAATGGCCCAGGAAACCCTGGCTATGGAACGAACCCCAGGAAACCCTGAAACCGAACGGCCCAGGAAACCCTGGCTATGGAACGAACGACCCAGGAAACCCTGGCTATGGAACGACCCAGGAAACCGTGGCTATGGGACGAACGACCCAGGAAACCGTGGCTATGGGACGAACGACACAGGAAACCGTGGCTATGGAACGACCGAGGAAACCGTGGCTATGAAACGAACCAGAAAAACCGTGGCTATGGAACGAACCAGGAAACCGTGGCTATGGAACGAATCAGGAAACCGTAGCTATGGAAAGAACAAGGAAACCGTGTCTATGGAACGACCCAGGAAACCGTGGCTATGGAACGACCCAGGAAACCGTGGCTATGGAACGACCCAGGAAAACCGTGGCTATGGAACGAACCCAGGAAACCGTGGCTATGGAACGACCCAGGAAACCGTGGCTATGAAACGAACCAGGAACCGCTATGGAACGAAACCAGGAAACCCTGGCTATGAACGACCCAGGAAACCGTGGCTATGCTATGAACGACCCAGGAAACCGTGGCTATGGAACGACCAGGAAACGTGGCTATGGGGACTGGCTATGGAACGACCCAGAAAACCGTGGCTATGGGACGAACGACCCAGGAAACCGTGGCTATGGGACGAACGACCCAGGAAACCGTGGCTATGGGACGAATGAGGAAACCGTGGCTATGGGACGAACGACCCAGGAAACCGTGGCCATGGGACGAACGACCCAGGAAAACGTGGCTATGGGACGAACGACCCAGGAAAACGTGGCTATGGGACGAACGACCAGGGAAACCGTGGCTATGGACAGAACCAGGAAACCGTGGCTATGGAAACGACCAGGAAACCNCACGCCTTCCCCTTCTCCTCCCCCCCTTCTCCACCCTTCCTCACTCGTTATTGTCCTCCGAAATGTATCTCCTTTTAATAATTCATTACTTTAGCCTATCCTTTCATCATTTTGTATCTTCTTCAAACTCGCCTCTGTTCTTTTTTCGCTTGCCCTCCTCTCCCTCTCCTTCCTTCCCTCTTTTCCTCCTCCTCATCCTTTCATCCCCTCTCCTTCTCCCTCCCTTCCCTTTCTCAGCTTGCCTTCTTCTCATCCTCCATTCCCTCTCCTCTACCTCTTCCCTTTCCCCACCTCCTCCCTCTACCCCTTCCCCACCTACCTCTCTAAAACACACACACAAAAGGCCACCTGCCAAAGACAGCTCTCTTTCTCCCCCTCCCCACCTCCTCTTTACCTCACTTCCTCCCTCCTTTCCTCTCTCCCTCTTCCTTCCCTCTCTCCTCTCTCCTCTCCCTCCTTCCTCCCTCCTTCTCACTCCCTCTTCCTCGTCTTCCCCCTCCCTCTCTCCCTTCACTCCTTCTCTTCCTTCCCTTCCTTCTTCTCTTCCTCCTTCCCCCTCCTCGCCTCCTTCTTCCTAACCCCTCCCTCTTCCACCTGTCTCCTTCTCTCCCTCCCTCATTCCCTTCCTACTTTTCCTCGCTTCTCTCTCCCCTTCCCTCCTCCTTCCTTCCCTTCTCCCCTCCCTCCTTCCCCTCTCTCCTCCTTCACCCACTCCCTCCTTACCTCCCTGTCTCCGTCTCCCCCACTCCGCATTACAATAAGAAAACACGTCCCTGACAAGTCGCAGGATCCAGAAGCTTCAAAAAATAAGCCAGAGGGGAGAAATCAAGGACTCGCGAGTGACAAAGTTGCAGCTGCAAGGAAGAGGTGGATTAAATAGGAAGGAGAAAGATAGTGAAGGAGGAAGAGGGAAGAGGGGAGAGGGCAGAGGGGAAATGGAAAAGGGAAGAGGGGGGAATGGATGAGGTAAAAGGGGAATAGAGGAGAATAAGGGTAAGGGAAAAGAGGAGGAAGAGGAAAACGAAAAGAGAAGGAATAGAACGGGGGGCAAGAGGAAAATGGAGGAAAAAGAAAAGGGAAGAGAGGGAATACACGAGGAAAGGGGTTAGAGGAGAGAGAAGGAAAAATGAAAAGAAAAAAGGGAAACAGAGGGATTAGAAGAGAATGAGGGGTAAGAGGACAAAAGAAAGAAGGGGAACAGAAGATAATTAAGGTAATAAGAAAGAAGAGGAAGGGGGAACAAGAAAACAGACAAAAGAGAAGGAGGAAGGAAGGAAGGAAGGGAGTGGAGGCGCAGGAGAGAAACGCGAAAACCGACAGCCAAACTGCTACTCCCCCACCCTCCCCCCCTCCCCCCACCCCAATCCATCAGATGTTGAGTGATTGCTTGCTTTTCATTCGCAGATGATAAGAGAGGGAGGAAAGAAGAGAAAGGAAATGAAGGACAAAGACACGCACATACAGGAGAGATCAAAAGAGGGCGTGGGAGAAAAGAAGGGAAAAGAGGAAAGAGAAAGAGAGAGAGGGGGAGGAGGGAGAGAGGAGAGAGAGAGAGAGAATAAGAGAATAAGAGAATGAGAAAGAGAATAAGAGAATGAGAAAGAGAATAAGAGAGAGCGAGAGAGAGCGAAGAGAGAGAGAGAGAGAGAGAGAGAGAGAGGAGAGAGAGAGAGAGAGAGAGAGAGAGAGAGAGAGAGAGAGAGAGAGAGAGAGAGAAGAGAAGAGAGAGAGAGAGAGAGAGAGAAGAGAGAAGAGAAGAAGAAGAAGAAGAGAGAGAAGAGAGAAGAGAGAAGAGAGAAGAGAGCAGAGAGCAGAGAGCAGAGAGAAGAGAGAAGAGAGAAGAGAGAAGAGAGAAGAGAGAGACAGAAGTGGAATACTCGTAAGTAGAAGGCTCGGCGAAGTGCATGATTCACATATTGCGAAACCGCAACAAACGCTCCTCGACCTACACTACACCTTGCGTGCGTGCGAGGCAATGTGTGCATAAGTGTCTGCCTCGAACCTCGACCCTAACCCCCAAAAATTTCCGTAGTTTCAAACATCGCTGACCTCCCATCCACCCACCCCAACCCTCCCAAAATAAAGGAGTGGAGAAAAAATAATAAAAAAAAAAAAAAGGAACCCTTAAAAGAAAAGAAAGAAAAACAAGAAGGGGAGAAAAATATCGAAAGTATCCCTAAGGAATTCTCAAGAAAAAAGAAAAAAATGAAAAAGAAAAAAGGCGCGCCAGTGAAAGCAAACTCACTCTTGAACCGTGCACCTCTCGACGCCGGCCGGCCAAGGCACGAGTTCAACAACAAGCAACAGGCAACAAGAAAACCGAAGTTCTCAAGAACAGCGAAGAGAAAAATTTGAGAATGGGTTCTAAACGGCAATGGGAATGCGTGAAATGTCAACGGGAAAGGTATTCTCGCGCGCGAGCGCGCGTGTGTGTGTGTGTGAATATTCATGTTAAAGAAAGCACGAAAGACACACAGCTCTGGGATGACATTCTAATCGTTATATAGAGAAAGATGAGGAACAGGGAGCAGAAAAGAGAAGAAAGGAAGAAAAGAAAAAGAAAGGAAGAAAAGAAAAAGAAAAGAAGGAGGAGAAGAAGAAGAAGAAGAAACGAAGAAAAAATAGTAGTAGCAGTAAAGTGAAAAGCAAAACACCTCCCCAGCAGTCATTAAAAAGGGACGACACAGACCACCTAATGGCCCCAACAACCACAGTGGCAAAAGGCGGAAAATAGCACAGCACTGCCATTAACGTCTCAATGCTAATAATGATGACGAAATACACAGGGAATGAGAGTACACGCCCACCACAACCCACACGTTACGAGGCGGGGGCAATCTTGTGTGGCAGACGGGCAGGTCGGGAGGTGAGTGGGTGGGTGGGGAGGTAGGTAGATGGGTAAGTAGGTATGTAGGTGGGTTGGTAATCACAAAGGGAGGGAGGGGCCCAGGGAGGTAGGTAGGTAGGTACGTACGTACGTACGCAGGTAGATAGATAGATAGGTAGCTAAGTGGACAGGCAGGAAGGCAGGCAGGCAAATGTGTAGGTAGGTAAGTAGGCCGAATAGAAGGTGTGCAGGTAGGTGTACAGGTAAGTAGGCAGAAAGGAAGGCAGATGTGCAAGCAGTCTGGTGGGTGTGTAGGTAGGTAGGCAGAGAAAAAGGCAGGTGTACAGGCAGACAGATAAGTATGAAGGTTGGTTAGGTACTTGTGTAAGCGGACAGAGAAGTAAATAGGTTCAGGGATATGTGTATGTAAAAGCAAATGTGTGAGTGTGTGTGTGTGAGAGAAACAGAGAGAGAGAGTAGACACGTGTGATAGCCCATAAGTGCGCGTACATACAGAGAAGACCCGAATTAATATAATCCGCTCCCCTAAAATATAATAAAAAGGCAACATGAGCCCCTCCCCCTCACCCGAGGCCCTCAGACGAAAGCCGTAATTAGCGCCGAGCTAAGAACCCTCTTTAACAAGGCGCTCCTTAACACTTATGGAAAAGACAGACAGACTGGCAGTCAAGACACACAGATACAGACATAGACACAAAGACAGACAGACAGACACACATACTCCATGGCCATCTACAGCCATTGTCAATGCAAGTGTTTCCTTCGCAAGAGGAGGGGCAAGAACTAAGGGTAGAAGAAGAGGAAAGAGTGGTATAAAAAAAAGGAAAAGGAAGAGGACGAGAGACTGAAGGAAAGAGAAGAAGAGGTAGAATAAAGGAAGAGGGCGAGAAGAGGAAGGAGCGAATCAGGGACGGAAGGAAAGAGAAAGAGAGGCAGAATGGAGGAAGGAGACGAAGGAAGGGAAGAGAAAGAGAGGCAGAATGGACAAAGGGGGCGAGGGAAGGAAGAAGAAAGAGAGGCAGAATGGAGAATGGGGGCGAGTGAGCAATGGAAGAGTACCGTGAAGACTCCGGAAACGAGAGCACAGGAAGTTGCAAGGAGGAGGAAAGAAACAAAGAAAACACGCGGCGTATGACTCCCCCCCAATCCCATGCCCACCCCACCCCTCCCTCGCTCCTTCCTCGTTCCTCGTTCTACTCACCCCCCTCCTTCAACCTCTCCGCTCTCCCCTCTCTCTCTCCCTCTTCTCTCTCTCTCTCTTTCTCTCTCTCTCTTCTCTCTCTCTCTCTTCTCTTCTCTCTCTTCTCTCTTCTCTCCCTCCTCTCTTTCTCTCCCTCTCTCTTTCTCTCTCCCTCTCTTTCTCTCCCTCTCCTCTCTCCCCTCTCTCTCTCTCTCTTTCTCTCTTCCCTCCCTCTCTTTTCTCTCCCTCCCTCTCTCTCTCTCTCTCTCTCTCTCGCTCTCTCTCTCTCTCCTTCTCTCTCTCTCTCTCTCTCTCTCTCTCTCTCTCTCTTCTCTCTCTCTCTCTCTCTCTCTCCCTCTCTCCTCTCTCTCTCTCTTCTCTCTCTCCCTCTCTCCCTCTCTCCCTCTCTCCCCTCTCTCCCTCTCTCCCTCTCTCCCTCTCTCCCTCTCTCCCTCCTCCCTCCCTCCCTCTCCCCTCTCTCCCTCCCTCCCTCCCTCCCTCCTCCCTCCCTCCCTCCCTCCTCTCCTTCTCCCTCCCTCTCTCCCTCTCTCCCTCTCTCCCTCTCTCCCTCTCTCCCTCTCTCCCTCTCTCCTCCCCTCCCTCCCTCCCTCTGACGTCCAAATATCCTTAGCACGAGAAAGGCGAGAAGTCTCAGCAACTGCGAGGGCAACTGAGTGTCAGCCAAGTCCCGGGCGAGGGTTCCTAAGGCCCTGCGACGCCGAGCCCGCCTGACAAGGGCTCCGGGACTCCACGCTCACTCGAGGCTCGACGCTGACACTTGGATGGCCGGAGGGAGATCTATCCCACTATCGCTGATCTAGTGACAGAAACGCAAGATGATGATGACGATAAGAACTTTATTTTTTTTTTACTCTATTGTTATCGCGATCTTCAATTATTTTGACTTTTCATGATATGGGACTAGACTTATTTTATGCACTGCAGTTATTTCTGTTGTTTTATTCACAGGATAGGTTTTTCCCTTTCACCACCATAATCATCATTACTACTTCTATCATTATATAAGTCATTATCACATTATTCTTTCGAAAATATATTTTCTAGTCCATCCCTCTCTCTCGCAAGCTTTTTTTGTTTTTGTTTACCAATTAGATGGTATTGAATGTTAGCAATAATACACAGCCTTCAAGGCATGTGGAAATGTTTGATTAACCCTTTAATATAAATATGCACCAGTTTGGATACATGCTATAGCATCTTAACCTGGCTTTTCGTAGGGCATGTACGTTGTTCTGCAAATAGATTTTATCAAACCAATCAAATCTCACTCTCTTTCTTCCTCCTCCTCCTTCTCACTCTCCCACTTCTTCTTCTTCTCTCTTCTTCTCTCTTCTTCTTCTTCTTCTTCTTCTTCTTCTTCTTCTTCTTCTTCTTCTTCTTCTTCTTCTTCTTCTTCTTCTTCTTCTTCTTCTTCTTCTTCTTCTTCTTCTTCTTCTTCTTCTTCTTCTTCTTCTTCCTCCTCCTCCTCCTCCTCCTCCTCTCCGCCGTCGCGACCCCAGCCCTCCGCCGCCAGAGATAAGCAATCACGCCCACCCAGTCTGATCGAGATAGAAGACACGACAGCGCCTTATCTGCCGATTTAAAGTCCCCTCCCACGCCAGCGCACCGTCACTGCTTATCGTACGAACCCGGAGATTACTACGGCGATTAGTGTGAGACGATTGCGAGGGTGACTTCCCGAGCCCTATTTGAAGGGAGACAGCAGTCGTACGCTCTTTCTTCTTTTCCGTGCACCCCCCCCCCCCTCTCTCTCTCTCTCTCTCTATCCATTTCCTACTCCCTTTCTTTCTTTTCCTTTCCCTACTCCACTCTCTCTTCTGTACTTTCCCTACCCTCCCTCTCTCTCTCTCTCTTCCCCCTCCATACTCCCTGTCTCTATTTCTTCCTCCCTCTCTTCTTCTACCTCCCTCCTTCCCTCTCTCTCCCCCCCCCCNTCTCTCTTCCCTCCCCTCTCTTCTCCTCTCTCCATCGTCTCTCTCTGATTCCCTTTCCTCTCTCTCTCTCTCTCTTTCCCTTCCTCTCTCCTTTTCTCTCCCCTTTCCCTCTCCTTCCTGCTCTCTCTTTTCTCTCTCTCTCCTCTCTCTCTCCTCTCTCTCTCTCTTCTCTCTTTTCCTCATGCTCTCTCTCTCTCTCTCTCTTCTTCTACTCTCTCTCTCTCCTCTCTTCTCTCTGTTCGCTTTTTATTTTCTCTGTCTCTCCTCTTTCTGGTTCTTTCCTTTCGTTTCTCTGTCCTGTCTCTCTTTTCTTGTTTTCTCCTTCTTCTTCTTTCTCTCTCTCTTTCTTGCCAAACACTTTCTTCTTGTTTCTCTCTCTCTCTCTCTCTCTCTCTTCTCTCTCTCTCTCCTCTCTCTCTCTCTCTCTCTCTCTTCTCTCTCTCTCTCTCTCTCTCTCTCTCTCTCTCTCTCTCTCTCTCTCTCTTCTCTCTCTCTCTCTCTCTCTCTCTCTCTCTCTCTCTCTCTCTCTCTCTCTCTCTCTCTCTCTCTCTCTCTCTCTCTCTCTCTCTCTCTCTCTCTCTCTCTCTCTCTCTCTCTCTCTCTCTCTCTCTCTCTCTCTCTCTCTCTCTCTCTCTCTCTCTCTCTCTCTCTCTCTCTCTCTCTCTCTCTCTCTCTCTCTCTCTCTCTCTCTCTCTCTCTCTCTCTCTCTCTCTCTTTCTTTCTCTGTTTGTCGCCTTCATCTTCGTCAACATCTTCGTGGTCCTCGTTTGCCCTCCCCCCCCCCTCCCCCCTCCTCTCCCCCTCCTCCCACAGCAAAGGCCAAATTAACTCTTTCGGAGGTGAAAGTGTGGGCCCGGGAGCGGAAGGTGTTTTCGACTGGGTATAAATTTGGTTATAAATTTTGGGTACGGCGAAGAGACTCCAATTCCTCCTCTTTGGTGCATTGCAAGATGCAGATTGTCAATTAGTAAATGTCTAATCACTTCAATAGATGCAACTTAAAACAACAGTAGAAACAGCAATAACAACTGTGACATGAGTATGAATAGCGATAGTTAGTCCTTAAACTTTATCGTCTTTCTTTATTCTTTTTATTGTTATAGTATTGTTATCATTGCTGTCATTATTAATATCATTATCATAATATTATTGGTATTGTTGTTGCTATCATTTTCAATTATCATTATCATTATTTTTATAATTATTGTTACTATTATTACCAGTATTATTATATTATTAATAATTATCATTTTTATTGGTTGCTTATTATTATCATTATTAATTATCATCATTATTATTATCGTTATTATCATTATTACTGTTTTGTCATTATTATCATTTATCATTATTGTTATTATCATCATTATTATCATCATTGTTATTATCATTATCATCATTATTATTGTTATTATCAATCATCATTGTTATTATCATTATCATCATCATTATGTTACTAATTATTATCGTTATTTAATATCATTACCTCTATTAGTAATAGCACTAGCAGTCTCGCCATTCTCACTATCACAAAACTATCAACAGAAACAAAAAAAAAACAAATAAACCTCTAAAACAGCAGCAAGACAAAGCAACATCGCACCAGTTTGTTGTTGCAGAGTTGATCTTGCAATTAAAAGCAGCTCTCTATTTCGTTCAGCGGATCCCCTTTTTGGGGCCGAGGGAGGCAGCCCTTATTTGGGGTTCGCCTTTTCGGTTGAGAACTCTGGTCTTCCTTTTTTTTTATTATTTTTGTTTTTATTCGTCTAGTTTTTTGTTTTTTTTATTCTCCTACTTATTTTTTCTCGCTCTCTTTTTTTATTTTCCTTTTAGTTTTTTTCTCTCTCTTTCTTTTGTATTCATATTTTTTTCTCTCGCTCTCTTTTTCATTCGCCTACTTTCTCTCATTCTCTCTCTCTATTTCATTCGCCTACTTTCTCTCTCATTCTCTCTCTCTCTCTCTCTCTCATTCCTCTCTCTCTCTCTCTCTCTCTCTCTCTCTCTCTCTCTCTCTCTCTCTCTCTTCTTCTCTCTCTCTCTCTCTCTCTCTCTCTCTCTCTCTCTCTCTATTCTCCTTCTACTTTTTCTTTTCTCTTTTTTTTTCTTCTTTTTCTCTTTTCTTTTTTATTTTTTCTTCTTTGTTTCCTTACTTTGATGTCGCTTCCGTTCGTTTTGCTTGTTTGTTTGGTTGCCTTCTTTTTATCTCTTCTTTTCTCTTTTTTATTATTTTTCTCCTGTTTACTCTGCTCTTTGTTTTATGGTGTTGTTTTGTTTGTTTTTGCTGGTTTTTTTCTTTTCTTTTTTTTGGAGGGGGGGCTGTCCTTGTTTCATTTCTTAGCTTTTGTTTCTATTATTCTCTCTTTTCGTTCTCTCTTCTTTTTCGGCTCGTGCTCCTTCTCCTTTCCTTTCATTCATTTTCTTCCTTCCTTTTCCGTCCTTCGTGTTTCCCAGTTTTTTGCAGATCCATTTATTGCTTACCACACTTTTTATTTTCTTTTATTCCCACTTGTTTCTTATCACGTTTATCTTTTCTAACTCTCATCCTCTCTCTCTACTCTCTCTCTCTCTC
>NW_020868979.1:73116-78116 GCF_003789085.1 Penaeus vannamei
ATAAGTCTGATCACATACATTATGCATACGATACACTTTATATATCTGATATACGTTATACATCTGATACATTATATTTATGATGTATATCTTATATGAAAAAATATGATATACATTGAAAATCTGATAAACATAAATTTGATCTACATTATATATACTACACTTTATAA
Source organism: Penaeus vannamei (assembly GCF_003789085.1). Classification (NCBI taxonomy): domain Eukaryota; kingdom Metazoa; phylum Arthropoda; class Malacostraca; order Decapoda; family Penaeidae; genus Penaeus; species Penaeus vannamei. The sequence goes on from NW_020868979.1 coordinate 73,287, forward strand.
GTGATATACTTTATAAATCTGATATACATTATAGATCTGGTAAAGAAATTCCTTTCACTTTTGCATATCTACGTTTCCTCTCGGCTATTGTCAACCCAGTTTTACTCTTTCCTCCTTTTTATTCTCCGTTCATCCATCTCCCCTTTCTTTTCATCCGTCTTTTCCCCTCGTCACCTTCCCTCGCCCCAGTCCTCTCCGTCTCTCGCTTATTCCTTTTCTCTCGTTCCCCCTCTCTCGTTTTTTTTCTTTATCTCTCTCGCTCTCGCTTTCATATACACGTAGGAACTGCACGGTCTGCAACTGCAACCACAGCTGCTAAATAAGGCCGGAAGACGCGGATGTAAAAATGGATCTGTTTGTCTATTTCGCCAAAATCCAAAATACCGGAGGAGAATAATAAACCCGGCGATAGTTTGCTTCAGTACTCTTTTTTTTTTATTTTGGGAAAAGCTGTCAAAAGCACGAGACATAAAACAGTGCGAGGGGAGGAGCCGGTGGGACCCGGATGTGGGGATTGCGTGTGTGTGTGTGTGTGTGTGTGTGTGTGTGTGTGTGTGTGTGTGTGTGTGTGTGTGTGTGTGTGTGTGTGTGTGTGTGCGCGCGCACATATATATATGTATATATGTAATAGATATTTAAATACAAATAAACAATGAACGCAACACACACACACACACACACACACACACACACACACACACACACACACACACACACACACACACACACACACACACACACACACACATGTCCCGTTAAAAAGAAAGAAATCTGTGAGGGCAACAGGAAAATAGATATCTTCACAGAAAAATAATAAATGGCTGGATTTGATCCATATGTAAAGAATGACCATAAAAAAAACACTTAAAAAAATCCTTTATCCTCCAATTGCAGCTATTTAATTAATAAATCTCTTGAAGGGACGAAAAAAGTGTTATTAAATATTTCAAGTTATGGGAGAAAATAAAACATGGGAGTTTTTTTATCGAAATATTGCGCTTTGGGGAGTATTCTGGGAAGGAAAGGGTGAGAGGGAGGAGGGAAGGAGGGAGGGAGAGAAGGAAGGAAGGAAGGAAAGAAGGAAGAGGAGAGGAGGGAGAAGGAGAAGGAAGAAGGAAGGAGGGAGAGAAGGAAGAAACGAAGGACGGATGGAGGAAGGAAGGAAAACAATATGAATGAATCAAAAGAGGAAGGAAGAAATAATCGGAGAAGAAGAATCCAAAAAAAGAAAAAAAAAGAAAAATCAAGCAAAAAAACACAAAGGAAGGAAGAGAAAGAAACGGAAGAAGAAGAGGAGAAAAGAAAGAGGACGTAAAAGAAAAAAAGAAAAAAAAAACAAACTAAATCCAGGGTTCCCTCCTTGCCATGACTTATTGCCATATTGGACTTAATCCTAAGCTCGGGGCCATGGCCAGTAAAGCTGAGGAATTAACATAGGAAGGATCCATTTTCGGAGAACGTGAAGGATGGGGCTTAAGAGGGAGGGGGAAGAGGAAGAGAGGAAGTTAAAGGAGGAGGAAGAGGAAGAGAGGAAGGAGGAATTTTCGGAGGACGTTGGGGCTTAAGAGGGAAAGGAAGAGGAAGAGAGGAAGTTAAAGGAGGAGGAAGAGGAAGAGAGGAAGTAAAGTGAAGAGGAAGGAGGAAGAGTGGAAGTAAATGAAGGAGAGGAAAGAAGAAAGAGAAGAAAGGAAGAAAATAAAGAGAAAGGAAGAGGAAGAGAAGCAAATTGAAGAGGATGAAGGAGCAGGAGGAAGAGGAAGATTAATAATTCAGCTTGTGGTCCGTCCGTCCGGCTTGCATTTTACGGCTGAAATCATATTCCATGTGACTGAGGACTTGAAGTCAATTTATTTTGGTGTAAAATGGGGAGATAAGCGACAACAGAGTCATATTTAAAAAAATGACACACGCACACGCACGCACACATACGCACGCACGCACACGCACACACAGACACACACGCACACACACACACAACGCACACGCACACACACGCAACACACAAACACAAACACACTTCATCCTATTCTATTACCAACGCCAATGAATCTATTTTTGGTAGATTTGGTTAGTTTGTTGGTTTGTTTGTTAGCAGGATAACTCAACATGTTATGAACAGGTTTCCATGATTTATTTTTACCAGATGTGTGTCTTAGCCCAAATTAGATGCCGTTACATTTTCTGTCCGAATCCTGCTCAGAATACCTCAAAAACAGTTTTCGTTTTTTTTATTTTTTGTTTTTTATTGTTTTTTTTTCTCATTTATTATTTATTTATTTATTTATTTTTCGTTTTTGCCAGAGGTTGCGCTTTAGCTCATTGCGAGATGGGGAAACGCGAATGTCACTATTGCACTTGCGAAAGAGGTGATTTTAATGTGATTCTTTAAGTGAGAATATTTTTATTGCATCAGTGACCCCTGTTGCATGTGCTCTCTGAGTGCTTCAAATTATAAATTATTATTATTATTATTATTATCAATTATCATTATTATTATTATTATTATTATTATTATTGTTATTATTGTTATTATTGTTGTTGTTTGTTGTTGTTGTTGTTGTTGTTATTATTATTATTATTATTATTGTTTTGTAGATGGGGAGGAATCTTGATTGGTGAGTTGAGAGAGAGAGGGAAGTAGCGAAAGAGGGAGAGAGGGGATACGGAGAAAGTAGCTTGAGGTTAGAAGAAAGAGGGGAGAGGGAGAGGGAGGAGGGAGGGAGAAGAAGGGAGGGAGGAAAAAAGGACAAAGAGAAGGACGATGTAGAGAGAGGGAGAGAGATTATGAGGGAGAGGAGAGAAAGAAGAAGAAGGGAAAGGTAGGATTGAGAGAGAGGAGAAGGGAGAGGGAAGGTGTAAAGAGAAAGTAAGAGAAATAAGTAAAAGGAGGGAGAGAATATCGAGACGAAGAGAGGAGAAGGAAAGGTTGAGAGAGAGAAAGACAGAGACACAGAAAGAAAGAGAAAGAAAGAAAGAAAGAAAGAAAAAGACAGAGAGAGAGAGAGAAGGAGAAATTCGGGGAGGGAATGTAGCGAAAGTATCGAAATGTCCCCAAAGGACTCAGCTGATGGCGACCGCAAGTGGCTAGGATGGCTGAGAGGATCCCTGGACATCGTCATATGGAGTGGCTCTGGCGTGGGGGAGGCATTGTGGGCGTGGGGGAGGCATTGTATTGTATGGGTGTGGGGGAGGCATTCTGGCGTGGGGGAGGCATTGTGGCGTGGGGGTTGGATTGTATGGGTGTGGGGGAGGCATGTGGGCGTGGGGGAGGCAATGTGGGCGTGGGGGTGGCATGTGTGGGCGTGGGGAGGCATTGTGGGCGTGGGGGTTGGATTGTATGGGCGTGGGGGTGGCATGGTGGCGTGGGGGAGGCATTGTGGGCGTGGGGGAGGCATTGTGGCGTGTGACATGTGTGGGGAGGCATTGTGGGCCGTGGGCGGTTGGGCGTGGGGGAGGCATTGTGGGATGTATGGGCGTAGGGGAGGCATTGTGGGCGTGGAGGAGGCATTGTGGGCGTGGGGGTTGGATTGTATGGGCGTGGGGGAGGCATTGTGGGAGAGATCTTAGATTTTGCGTTTAGCCTTCATTTTATATCAGAAAAAAAGGATAAAATATTTCCAGAAGACATAGACTCCTCCTACCCACTCCACAACCCCCCCCCTTTTCCCGGGCTGCGAAAGGTGGAGTAGGAGTGGCTGGGGGGGGGGGGCGGGGAGGGGGGGCGAAGGAGTGGGCCTGGTGGGGAAGGATTGTCGAAGGAACCCGCAATCTTCTTGGTTTTATCTGCTCCTAGGAGTACACTCTCTCCTTGAGGTCCTTGGCCCTTTTCTCTACGTTTCTTGCATATGCCTTTTAATGCTTTCTTCTCCTTCTTTCTCTTCTTCTTGTTCTTGTTCTTGTCCTTGTTCTTCTTCTTCTTCCTCTTCTTTTTTTTTTCTTGTTCTTCTTTTTTTCTCTTCTTCTTTTTCCATTTCTTCTTCATTTTCCTCGTCTTATGCCTCTTCTTTCTCTTCTTCATCTTCGTATTTTTCCTTTCCTTCTCATTCAGATTTTTTTTTTACCTTTTATTTTCATTTTCCTTCTTTTGTTCCTTTTCTTATTTTTCTTTTCCTCCTCCAACTCCTTATTGCTGTTGTTGACCATATTATTGTTGTTCTTTTTCTTCTTCCTCCTCCTCTCCCACTTCATCCTCTCCCTTTTTCTACTTTTCCCCTTTTCCTTCTTCTTTTCCTCTTCTCTTTCTCCTTCTTCTTTTCCTTTTTCTTGAAGAACTAAGAAGCGCCTTAATGAGCCGAGGAGAAGCGATTAAGAAGTCGTGTTTCTTGAGGGGAAAATACTGCTGTTTTTCCCGTTTTCTTTAATGGAGTCGCAATGTCGTTTTCTGTGAGGCGAGGGGGGACGTGGGTATTTTGCATTATTTTATGTTTCATTTATTAATATATGGGAATGTGCGCGTATATATGAATATGTAAATTGATTGATTGTGCGTGTATGTGCTCGTTTGTATGTATGTATGTATGTGGATGTATGTGTTTGTGAAAGCGTATGTAAATGTATGTTTATTTGTGCATGTTTGTGTGTTTAGATGGATGGATGTGTTTATGTGCAGACGCATACTAAGGTACACACACGCGCGTGCACACACATGCACACACACACACACAACCACACACACACACACACACACACACACACACACAACACACACCACCACACACACACACACACACACACTCAAACGCACACAGGAAAAAACACACCGTGATGCTACACTAAACACTTCCTCTCTCTCCAACTCTTTCCCTTGGCCACCACCGTTCCATCACTCAC
>NW_020868979.1:83116-88116 GCF_003789085.1 Penaeus vannamei
ACCAAGCCACCACGTTCCATTATCTCTCTCTCTTCTCTCTCTCTCTCTCTCTCTCTCTCTCTCTCTCTCTCTCTCTCTCTCTCTCTCTCTCTCTCCTCTCTCTCTCTCTCTCTCTCTCATCAATGAGAGGAGAGAGAGGCGAGGGGGGAAGGAGGGGAGGGAGAGTGGAGAGAGAGAGAGAGAGAGAGAGAGAGAGGAGAGGAAGGGATAGTGAGAGAGAATGGGGAGAGAGAGAGTGGAAGAAGAGAGAGAAAGAGAGAGAGAGAGAGAGAGTAGTAATAATGACACTGATGATGACAATAATGACAATTAAGAATTAAAAAAGACAAAAAGAAATTTTGAATTCAATGAATGATGATGATAAAAAAAATAAGAAAATTGAACAAATAAGAAAGAAAAACGTTTAATAATGTTTCAGATGACATACACTTCTCCCAATGTTAATTTTCATTCTTGTCATTCTTTTTTTCTTCTCCTTTTCGAAAACTGTCTCGGAAAAAAGAGCAAGGTGCACGTTACACTTCTTTAATTACATCTTAATTAGGCTTGATTAAGGAGGGGATAAGGTGACACTCTCTATGTATCTATCTACCCATCTATCTGTCTATCTGTCAATCTTACCTGTCTGTTAGGTTGCCCGCTTGCCTGTCTGTCTGTTTGTCTGTTTCTTTCTATTCTAAAATATCTATCTATCTGTCTGTCTATCTACATATTATTATTTATATTCATATTCATTTATCTATCTATCTATCTTTATTTATCTATTTTTCCTAGTTATTTATCTATTTATCTATCTATCTTATCTGTCTATTTGTCTGTTAATTTCATCTCTGTAGTATATTCTTCTATCTGTTTTTTTCTCTTCTTAATCATCCATTCATCTTTCTATTTGTCTGTCTCTCTATCCATCTTTCCCTCTCCCTTCCCCCCAATAGCTCTTTTAATATTCTTTTTTTTTTCTAGTTTTATACTGTCTTCCTTGTTGTGTGTGTGTGTCGTGTTGTGTGTGGTGTCTTTGTTTGGTTTTGCTCTCGCTATCTCTGCATCTTTCTTCGGGTTCTTCTCTCGTTCCCCTTCTAATTGTCTCTGTCGTTCCTAATCGTCATCTTTTCTCTGCCCCTCTTCCCTTGCAGCCCCCTCGTCTATCTTCTATCCCTCGATTCTGTCTCCTATTTCCCCCTCCAGCCCCCCCTCCCCCCCCGCCTCTCTCTATCTCTTAAATTCTCTTTCCTCTCTCACTTCCCCCTTCTATTCTGCTCTATCCATTCTCTCCTCTCTTCCCTTCTCCACCCATCTCTCTCTATCCATTCGTCCTCCCTCTCTTCCCTCCTCTCTGCTCTTCCTTTCTTATCCTGCTTTCTTCTCTCCCTTCCCCCTTCTATCTCTCTATCCATCTCTCCCTCTCGCCTCTCCCACTTTCAATCCTTTCCTCACGTATCTTATTCTTCATATTTGCTTTCCTACTGATCCTGACTTCCTACGCCTTCATTCATTTTTCCTTTGTTATTCTTGTTTTTCTTTTTCCATCACATTTCCTCTTTTCATCGGGCTGTCTGTCTGTGCAAGTCAATAACCATAAATCATATAATACAATCGATCTTAAGGCAAAATCACGAACAAAAAAGAAATAATAAATCACTTCTAATGAACATAAAGGAAAAAAAAAAGATGATAAAGCAATGGCACAAACAAATGAACGAATAGGGGAACTGGCAACGAGGGGAGAGGGTAATAGCAGTCATGACTCAAACAATGCCAATTTAGATTAACATGGAAAATCTAAATTCAGAAGTTCTCAGTCCTGAATTTACACTATATCCAGTTACTGCGAACTAAAAGCGTACGATGGGAAGCGAAGTACGAGAGAATGAGTAGGAGAGAGAGAGGGAAGCTGGGGGGGAGGGAGGAGGGCAGGAGAGTAGGAACGAGAGGAGGGAGATCGAGACCAGACACATCTCTCACATCTCTCTTCTCTCTCCTCCCTCATCCATCACATTCCACTCTCTCTCTGCCTCTCGTCATCCAGCCGAGCTCTTTTCATCACCTATCGCGACCTCTTCATCATTCTCATCATCTCTCCGGTCAAGACAACACATGCTTCCTACAGCACAGGGAATGACAACACACGACTGTCACATCACCCTATTCTCTCTCCGCACAATCATATCACACGCACTCGACACACCAACACCAGGTCCCATCACCTCAGACACAGCTATCACCCACAACCACACATCCACGCCACACACACCACATCCACACACACACACAGAAAGAGAGAGAGAGAGAGAGACGATACATAGAAAGAGAGAGACAGGGAGAATACAGCAAGAAAGAGAAAAGAAGCAAAGGACAAAAAACGAAGAACACAAGAAGTAGAAAGAGAGAAAGAACAAGAAAAACGGTGACAGTAAGATAGAAGAGAGACCGACGCCGAGAGACAGACAGAGAGAGAGAGAGAGAGAGAGAGAGAGAGAGAGAGAGAGAGAGAGAGAGAGAGAGAGAGAGAAGAGAGAGAGGAGAGAGAGAGAGAGAGAGGAGAGAGAGAGAGAGAGAGAGAAGCAAAAAAACAAAAAACAAAAGAGAATTATAATGTTTTACATAAAAAAGAGAACATATTTAGCTTTTATAAAACTACCAAAATCATAACCCTTTGTTTTGCTGTCATTAAATCGAAATAAATACAATTTTTTAGGGCTGTATCCGCATTTATAGATGAAATAACGTTTGATTTTTTTCATGAATTTATCACAGGTGAAAATACGTGAAATAAAAATGAATGCATTACTTTGTTTTCGGGCGGTGTTGCCAATGCGTGTTCATTCATTATGAAAACAGGACTTTCAATATAAATCGTATGTGAATTTAATCCATAAAACAGATTTTCCGTATGTGAATGTAGTGAAAATCGGATGCGTATGTGTGTTGTGTGTGTGTGTGTGTGTGTGTGTGTGTGTGTGTGTGTGTGTGTGTGTGTGTGTGTGTGTGTATGTATGTATGTATGTGTGTGTGTATGTGTGTGTTGTGTGGTGTGTGTGTATGTTTGTGCGTTTGTGTGTGTGTGTGTGTCGGATCCAGATAATAATAATAATTATGATAAACAATAACATATAACAACGATGATATGCATAAAAAATACTGAAAATTGCATATGCACATAATTACAGTCGACACTTTGTGACAGTGTGCGGTCCTGTCATTTTTGCAAAGCTGTTTTAATGATCTTTACATCTTATTACATCAAGTACAGTATATAATCATATGTTGTTGTGTCTGTTTGTTATTTGTTGTGTTTCTTCTTTCTTTCTTCTCCTTCTTCTTCTTCTTCTTTTCTTCATTTTCTCTTCTATTCTATTTCATTTTCATTTCTATTTTCTATTTCAATTAAAATCATTTTCATTAAAGTAAAAACTAAAACGATTTTTTTTTTTTGGCATCAGTACTTTGCCTTTTTTTTTATCTATTTTGGCAATAGTATTCTGGCAATAATGAAATCGAAAATAATGCATAATCTTATTAATATCATCAAAACCGTATTCATTTGCACAATAAAATCCACGTGGTCATTATCATCAGCTGATTACCGGTTATTAGCGTTGTCATGGCAACATAGTCGGTTTTGGGTCATAAATATTCATTGAAGTACCAAGTAATTGGCTTAATTCCGAATATTAGTTTCTTCTGATCTTATTGCAGAGTTTATTTGTCGTTTTTATCCTGTATAAGAGGATTTGGATATTTCGTGTTTGTTTGTTTGTTTCTGTTTGTTTGTTTGCTTGTTTGTTTGTTTGTTGTATTTGTTTGTTTGCTTGTTTGTTTGCTTGCTTCCTTGTTTGTTTGTTTGCTTGCTTGCTTGCTTCCTTGTTTGTTTGTTTGCTTGTTTGCTTCCCTGTTTATTTTCTTGTTTACTTGCTTGATCGTTTGTTTTTGTTTGTTTGCTTCCTTGTTTGTTTATTTGCTTGTTTGTTTGCTTGCTTGCTTGTCTGTTTGTTTGTTTGTCTGTTCGTAAGTTTGATAAATTTCGTTTCCTATTTCGAGATCAGAATCACAGTGATGATAAGATTAATATTACTCTTTGCTTTTCCTTTATATGGTAACGAAAAAAAATCCTATAATCCTAAAATACTTGGATAGATGAATAGATAGAATGATAGTGGTAATAGCAATAAAAATGATAGTTATAATGATAATGATGATAATAATAGTAATGATAATAGTAATGATCAAGATAATAATGATAATGATGATATAATAATAATAACTGAAAATAATGACAAAAATAATGACAATAATAATAGTGCTACATATACTAATACTGCTAATAATGATAATGCCAATAATAATAATAATAATAGTAATAATGAGATTAATAAATAACCATCATCATTATCAACTGATAGACTCCGTCAGGCTGGTAATTAAAGTAGAACTATTTATCTAACTGCAGGACGGAAATCAAATTTATTACCTGCTTTGCATATCAAAACCTGTGGTCCAATTTGGTACAACCGGAAATATACCAACAGGTCTGTATACTGCGTGATTATCAGTGTTTGAAATTAACATGATGTTGATGATTCGGGCTTCAATTTAATTCTGGATCTGATGTTGTAGGGGTGTTGACATCTGGAATGGCAGGTTGATTGTCAATTGTGTATTTTTTATACATTTTGATTATATTCATATATGTGTATGTATATATATATATATATATATATATATATATATATATTACATACACACACACACACACACACACTTTGACATATATATATATATATATATATATATATATATATATATATATATATATATATATATATATATATATATATATATATATATATAGTATATATATATATATATATATATATATATATATTATGCATGTAAATACACACAAATACAAACACACACACACAAACACACACACACACACACACACACACACACACACACACACACACACACACACACACACACACACTCAGCACGCACCA
>NW_020868979.1:90616-103025 GCF_003789085.1 Penaeus vannamei
TTTTTTTGGTTACGTCTTTTTTTGCGGTCTTTGTTCTTGTTCTTTGTTTTTTGTTTATGTCTTTTTTTGCGGTCTTTTGTTCTTTGTTCTTGTTTTTTGTTTTTTGTTACGTCTTTTTTGCGGTCTTTGGTCTCTTTGTTTTGTCTTTCCACCTTCTTCTTCGTTTTTTTTCTCTCTGTTTCGCTTTTCTTGTTCCTCTTTTTTTGTCTTTTTGTATTTTTGTTTTTATTGTTCCCTGTTCAGTCTTTTCGCTTGCTTCGGTTCTCGTTTTTTGGTCCTTGTTCCTCGTTCCTTGTCCCATGACTCGCGTTTCGTGATACTTGTCTTTTTCCTTCACTTGTTCCCCTCTTCCGCTTTATTGCGTTTCTTTTTATTCCCTTTTCCACCTATTCCGTTTTCTTTTTTCTTTTTTCTTCTTCTGCTTTGCGTTCCTTTTATCCGCTTTTCCACTTCTCCGGTTTCTTTCTTGCGTTCCTTTTTTTGCCCTTTTCCACCCCCAACCTGAAAAAACCCCAACCCTCTTTCTTTTTCTTTTTTTGCGTTGGCATTTTACCCTTTTTTTCTACACGCTCTTCCGATTTTATTACGTGTTCCTTTTGANTACTTTCCTCCCCTCCTTCTCTTCCTTCTCCCTCTCCTTCTCTTCCTTCTCCCTCTCCTTTTCTTCTCCCCTCCGCCCCTTCTATTGCACTCGAGATTTGTCTTCAGTCGTGTTCTTCTTCCAAGGACCGTCGAGTGGCGTCTCTCTCTTATTCGTTCTTTTCCTCTTCCATTTCTTGGTACACACTTTAAGTTTTCCTTTTTTATGTGTGTCTTTATTTCTCGTTCTGTTTGCTTGTTTTGGTGTTTCTCCTACTCTTTTTTATTTTTTTTTCTTTCTTCTTTTCTTGATTGGGTGTATTTTCATCCTTTCCTATCTCTTTCTCTTTCTTTCGGATTTTCTCTCTCTCTTACCCTTTTTGTATCCTCTATCCACTTCTTCCCTCCTATGCCTCCCCTCTTTTTTTCCGTGTTGTTATATTCTTTTCCTTTTTTTCTTTAATTTCTTTTCTTTGCTTTTCTTTTCAATCTTCCTCTGCTCCTTCTCCCCCTCCTTCCTCCTCTCCACTCCTTCTCCCTCTCCTCCTTCTCTTGAACCGTCTTCCTCCTCTCCACTCCTTCCTTCTCCCTCTCCTCCTTTCTTCCTTCTTCCTCTTCTCCTTCTCCCTCTACTCCTTTTCTTCCTTCTCCCTCTCCTCCTTCTCTTTCTTTTCATCTCCTCCTCCTCTCCCTTCTCACTCCCCCCCCTCCTTCCTTCTCCTTCTCCCTCTCCTCCCTCTCTTTCTTTTTTCCTCACCTCCTCTTTCCTCTTTCTCCCTCTACTCCTTTTCTTCATCCTCCCTCTCCTCCTCCTCTTTCTTTTAATCTCCTCCTTCTCTTTCTTTTAATCTCCTTCTCTCCCTTCTCTGCTTTTTTCCTCCCCTCCTTCTCTTCCTTCTCCCTCTCCTTCTCTTCTCCTCTCCTCCTTTCTCCCTTCTCCTTCTTCTTTCTCTCACTCTCTCCTTTTCCTTCTCCCCTCTCTCTCCTTTCCTTTCTTAATCTCCTCCTTCTCTCCTTCTCTCTTTTCTCTCCCTCCTTCTCTTCCTTTTCCCTCTCCTTCTCTTCCTTCTCCCTCTCCTTCTCTTCCTTCTCCCTCTCCGCCCCTCCTATTGCCACTCGAGATTTGTCTTCAGTCGTGTTCTTCTTCCAAGGACCGTCGAGTGGCGTCTCTCTCTTATTCGTTCTTTTCCTCTTCCATTTCTTGGTACGCACTTAATTTTCCTTTTTTTGTGTGTGTCTTTATTTCTCGGTTCTGTTTGCTTGTTTGGTGTTTTTCTCTCTTTTTGATTCTTTCTTTTTTCTTTGATGGTGGTTTTTCATTCCTCTCATTCTTCTCTTTCTTCGGGTTTTACTCTCTTCTTCCCTCGTATTCCTCTCCACTTCTTCCCTCCTATGCTCTCTCCTCTTTTTCACTCTCCAATACTTATCCCTCTCCCTCTCTTCTTTCTCCCTTCTCTTCATTCCCTCTCTCTTCTCTCTCCTCAATTTCCCCTTCCCTCTTTCTCCCCTCCTCTCCTCCTCCCCCTTCTTTCTCCCCCCTTCTTCCCTCTTTCACCACTCCTCCTCCCCCTCTCCCCTCCACTCCTCTTCCCTCTCCCACTCTCCTCCTATCCCTCCTTCCCCCCTTTCCCCTTCCCCATCCTCCTCCACCTCTCCCCCCTCCACTCCTCTTCCTCTCTCCACCTCCTCCTCCCCCTCTCCCCTCCTCTCCTTTCCTTCCCTCTCCCACTCCTCCTCCACCTCTCCCCCTCCTTCTTCCTCTCTCCCACTCCTCTCCACCCTCTCCCTCCCTCCCTCCCTCCCTCTCTCCTCCCAAAAAATCGAGTCCCCTCCTAAATCCGTCCCATCAAGAGAGTATTTCGACGTCCTCCCTCCTGATGAATTATTTCGCCACTGGAGCCTAAGTCGGATCTGTCGTCTGTCTGAGGGCCGTTGGCGCTTGGCTCCTCCCCCTTTTTGTCGAGGCGTTTCTTCGGGGAGTGGTTGGTGTTTTATTTTTATTTTTTTTTTTTTATGATTTTGGTGATGGTGATAAGGATGGTGGTGGTGGTGAAAATGATGGGGGTGATAAGGATGTGTGGTGGTGAAAATGATGATGGTGGTGATGGTGGATGATGTGATGGTGAAAACGATGGTGATGGGGATGGTGATGATGATGTAGGATGGTGGTGATGGTGAAAATGATGGTGATGGTAAAAATGATGGGGGATGGTGATGATGGTATAATGGATTTTTTTTTTTTTTTATCTTGTTTCGTCTTTTATGGAAGGTTGCTAATGTTACGGTTGTTGTTTTTTATTTTCATTTTTTGTTATTCCCCTTTACTTCCATCATTCATCACTATATCATAATGATATGATAATTTAATAATGATTATAATAGTAATATAATGAATCATATAATAATGATGATCAAAAATGATAATGAATTTATAATTAATTAAATAATAATAATAATAAGGATAATGTTAGCAATGATTATAATGATAATAATGATAATAATGATAATGACATTAGTAATGATAATTAATACTACTACTACTCATAATAATAATAATGATAATGATAATGGTAATGATAATGACAATAAAAATCACTTTTTGAATAAATTATTCCTTACTGCAGTTTCCCGCTAGAATTGAAATCGATTAAATTACTTGTCACTTTGTTGCAACAGCTGTTTGTCATTGCAAGGCTAATGCAATTGGTAAGGATTTTATTTATTCATCAATCTTGACGCAGGTTTGCAATCAGGGCTGATCACGGATTTAATTATTTCATATTTCGTGTGACAATAGATTATTGTTGTGTTTATTTCGGTTTTGTTTGTTTGATATTTTTTATTTTTTTTTTTCTATCGCTCTCGCTCGCTTGCTCGCTCTTCTTTCTCTTTCCCTTTCTCTCTCTCCTCTCTCTCTCTCTCCTTTCTCTCCCTCTCTCTCTCTCTCTCTCTCTCTCTCTCTCTCTCTCTCTCTCTCTCTCTCTCTCTCTCCTCTCTCTCCTCTCCCCTCTCCTTTCTCCCTTCCTCCTCTCCTCCTCTCCTCTCTCTCCTCTTCTCTCCCTCTCTCTCTCTCCCTCCCTCTCCCTCCCTCCCCCCTCCCTCTCCCTCTCCTTCAGAGAGAAGAAAAAAGATGAAACGGGAACTTGGCAAAGTAATAAAAATAAACGAAAGGCAAGATAAGGAAAAGGAGGCATAGCAACGGCCGAAGAGCGTGACGTGAGAGGAAAAAGGGCATATATCCCGAAGGATTCCCCCCCTCCCCTCCCCCTCTCCCCTATCCCTCTTCTTCCTCTTCTCCCTTCTTCTCTCCCTCCTCTCCTTCTCCCTTCCCCTCTCCTCTCTCCCTCCTCCCCTTCTTCCCCCCTCTCCTCTCCCCTATCCCTCTCCTCTTCTCTCCCTTCCCCTCTACTCCCTCCTCTCCCCTCCCTCCCCTTCATGTATCAGGAAGGATACCAGTTATTCTCTTTTTCTTCCTCTTACCTTCTCCCTCTCTCCCTCACTACCCTTTTCCTTACCTTTCTTTCCTCCGTCTCCTTCGCTTTCCTTACCCTTCCCCCTCCCCTCTTTTTCTTTTCATTGTTTTCTGTTTACTCCTTTCTCCTTCCTTATTAATTTTCTTCAACTCTCCTCTGCTCTTTTTCCTTCTCTCTTTCCCCTCTTCTTTCCGTCTTCCCCTCTCTTTTACTTCTCCTTCCTCCTTCTGGTCTTCTAAGATGTTTTGGCAGTTTTGAAATTTTTCTTTAATAAAGGCAGAATTCCCTCCTTCCTCCTTATTCCCTCTCTTCCTCTTTCCATCTTTCCTCCCTCCCCTCCCTCCACCCTTTCTCTGTCTCTCTCTTCCTCCCTCCCACTCCCCTTCCTCTCCTCTTCCTTCCCTTCGCTCCACCCTCATCTCATTCCCTCCTTCTCCCCCTCTCTATCCCTCCCTTCCTCTCTCCCCTCTCCCTACGAGCACCCCCGGAATTCCTCGTTTAAACGCTAACTCTACGGCCTCACACTAGAATCGACGCGACACTCAGCTTGCTTCCTGACCATCAACCTCCGATTACCAATTCATGAGTGACTTTGTCTCTCCTTGTCAAAAATCATTTCATTGCGGCCTCTGCGGTACCAACCTTGCGTTTATAGCCAATACCTGCTTATCGACGGCCAGAATACTCATTTTCAGGCACCAAACCCGGCAACTCGTACCTGGTACCGCCCCCTTCAGAATTGCGCAGCCGGCCATATTGTTATGGCTGCCTTACCAGACAAAGCACGCTATCGACGGCGGTATCCTTCTACGAATCGACGATCGTTTAAACCTGGCTCACCTGGTACAGCCCATGACGCGTCCCACAGGACCGCTATGAAATCACCAGAGAGGCCGTCCACGCGCCGCAAGTAAGCCTTATCTCTATCCCCATGAATTCAACCGGTGCCCCCTCCCCTAGCCCCCTTCCCCACCCCTCCCTTCCTCCTACCTCTCCCCACCCCTTCCCTCCCCCTCCCCTTCCCTCCACCCTCCATCCTAGGCCCCTACCCTCCCGTCCTCCCTTCCCTCAGTGGTGCCAGTCTCACTCTACTAGGCTGTATCTCAATCACCGGCAGTATTACCAACTGATGGCAGCTGGAGCGTCCAAGGTTGGGGGAGATAGCTCGGGGGAGGGGGGGAGCGAGGGAGGAAGACGGAAAGGTATGAGGAGAGAGGGAGAGAGGGACGGAGAGAAGGAGGAAGAGGAGAAGGAATGGGCATGAAGGAGAAGGAGAAGAAATAGGAGAGGAAGGGAGAGTGGAGAGGGAGATTATAGTGGGAAGGGAGATAGAGAGGAAGAGGGGAAAGGACTGAGAGGGAAGATAAGAGGGAAAGGAAAGGGAAGGGATGAAGGAAGAAGAAATAAGAATAAGGCCACAAGCAGCGCCTTAACAAATTTTAGAAAAAAGAGATAAATTCGGGAAATCAAGAACACTAAAGGCCTGAAAAGGATGAAAAGAAAAGAAAAGAGAGAGAGAAGAAAAAAAAGAATACGAATGAAAAAGAGATCAAGAATCCTGAAAAAGAAAATTCATCTTCAAAAAATAATGACCTGAAAAAAGTTAAGAAAAGAAAATGAGGACGAAGGGGAAAGAGAGAGAGAGAGAGAAGAAGAGAAGAAGAGAATGAGAATGAAGAATGGAATGAGAATGAGAATGAGAATGAGAATGAGAATGAGATGAGATGGAATTGAGAATGAGAGAATGAGAATGAGAATGAGAATGAGAGAGAGAGAGAGAGAGAGGAGAGAGGAGAGAGAGAGAGAGAGAGAGAGAGAGAGAGAGAGAGAGAGAAGAGAGAGAGAGAGGAGAGAGAGAGAGAGAGATTATGAAGATGAAAGTAATTATGAAACCGTAATGAAAAATTGGTACCTGATTAAAGAAAAATAGAAAATCAATAACGCGATAGAGAAAGAAATGGAATAAAGACGGCACAGAAGATACGCAGGAGGAAAATGGGAGATGGAAGAAGACACGAAAGAGGAGGAGGTGGAATCCGACAAGAATTTATTGTTGTTTGTTTTCAGGGAAGTGAACAGGTGAGAGGAAGGAGGAGAGAGAGAGAGAGGAGAGGGGGGGGGGAGAAGAGAAGGAGAGAAGGGGAGGGAGGAAGGGGGGAGGAGGGGAGGGAGGGGAGGGAAAGGGAGGAAGAGAGAGAGGGAGAGGAGGGGAAGAGGGAGAGGAGAGGAGGAGGAAAGAGAGGAGAGAGAAGGGGGGGGAAGGAAGAGAGAGAGGGAAGGAGGGAGAAGAAGAGAGGGGGGAGGAAGGACAGAAATATCGAAGGGGGGAAGAATGAGAGGGAAAAGGAATATGGAGGGAGGGAAAGGAGAGGGAGAGAGAAGAGGGATAGGAAAATGGGAGGGGAAAAGAAGGGGAAGGGGAAAAGAGGGAGAGGGGAAAGGGAATAGGGAAATGAAAGGGAGCGCAGGAAAAGGGGAAGGAGAGACAGGGGAATGAGAGAAGGAGATGGAAGAGGGAAGGATGATGGATGGAGGGAAAGGGAGGGGAAAGAAGGATAGGGAGACGTGAAGCGGAGAAAATGATGGGGAAGGGAGATTGAGGGAGAGGGATATTGCGGGGGGGGTAAGGGGGATAGGGAGGGAGAGAGTAAGGGAAAAGAGAAGAAGGAAAAGAGAGAGAGAGAGAGAAGGAGAAGAGAGATAGAGAGGGTGAGAGTAGGGGGTGGAAAAGGGAGAGCAAAGGAACAAGGGGAGAGAGAGAGAAGAGAAAAAGAAAGAAAAAAATCGATAGCAAGAAATGGAGATAATGCACCACGTAGGGAGGGAAAATGATAAAGAAAAAAGAAAAAGAAAAAAGGTGCTACCCATAAAGCATTGATTTTTTTTTTGAAAAAAGAAAAAGAAAAATGCCACTCATAAATGAAAGGCTGATAATGATGATTGCTCGGGAAAATAGATGATCAGCTGGTTGCTTAATTAACTGGAAATCATCAACATAGTTCAGCCATTTTTCCCCCGACTTCCTTTTGGGAAATTAAGAAAGAGAGAAAAAATGGGAAAATTACTTTGTTAGCGTTGCAAAGGCGATTGCTCGACATTTTGATTGGCAAAAGGGAAACTTTTTCCAGGAAATTGCTCTTTCATTTTGCAGCCTGATGCAGTTAATAAGTCGGACATGCGGGGATACGTGTGTGCACTCGTGTACGTGTGTGTATGATTGCATACGTACGTATATAGACACCGCTATCTGTGTATATATCTGTTTACTGTACGTTCACAGGCACACATATACATACAACTAGGACATACATACTCATGTACGCAAACATGCACATACGCGCATATGCATACGCACACACAACAGAGAAACACACAGACATACACACACACGCGCGCGCGCGCATCCTCACTTTGCTCACAAACTCCCTCCAAATTCTAAATTTGCATATCTTTTTTTATTCTCCTCCTCTCTTCCTTTCTCTAACTTTCGCATAGAAAATGGGCAAATTTCTTCACAAACTTGCAAACTCAAGAATCACAAGACAATGCGAGAGAATAATAAGTTTTGCAACGAAAGAGGCCCAGGAATGGAGGAAGTTTTATAGAATGGGGAGACAGAGAGGGGAAAAGAAGGGGAGAAAGTGGAGGGAAAAGAATGGGAGAAGAGGGGGAGAAATAAAAGAGAGGCGGGAGATGGGAAAGGAAGGGGAAAAAAGGGGGAGGGAAATAAAATAATAAGAAAAATAAATGATAAAGGACGGGCATAAAAAAGGTCAATAGGAGGCTTAAAAGGTCAATAATAGACCTTCAACTTCAACAGTAAAAAATGCAGATCATTTACAAGGGTTGCCAATAGCTAAATTTTGGATTTTTTTCCGTTTTTTACCACTTGCTTCGTTTTGCATCTCAGAGCAGCGAGATAAAAAAGGGTGAATGTAAATAACTATAAAGATAACGATGATTATAATGATAATGATGGTTGATGATAATAGTATTTTTAGTAGTAGTATGATCGTGATGATATTAACAATAATGGTGGTAATAGGAATAGTAATGATACTGATAAGATGATAATAATGTTAAAAATAATAAATATATATATACCGTTAAAACTATTATTTCCCATCATTTTTGAAAATTGGAGACGCCAAAGTGACCGACCATATTCCCAAAGCATCGGTAACTTATGTGACGTCATCAAATTACCCCCCCCCCCACGTGCCTTCTCCAAAAATGAGAATCAGACGCCACGACACCTCCTCCAGTTGCTACTGACCAAGCCTTCCCCACTACGTGAAACCCCTAGACCCCCTAGACCCCTAGACCCCTAGACCCCTAGACCCCGACCCCCTTCAAAATACCGAAACAACGAAACTTCAAACCCCGTGAGACCCCCCCCGCTCGAACGACCCCGAAACAGATAACGAAGCGCTATCGAACGACCCCGAAACAGATAACGAAGCGCTATCTAACGACCCCGAAACAGATAACGAAGCGCTATCGAACGACCCCGAAACAGATAACGAAGCCCTATCGAACGACCCGGATAACGAAGCGCTATAACGATAACGAAGCGCTATACCCTATAAAACATAACGAAGCGCTATAGACCGAAACGACAAATCGAACGACCCCAAAACAGATAACGAAGCGCTATCTAACGACGAAACAGATAACGAAGCGCTATCTAACGACCCGAAACAACGAATATCTAACGAAAACCGAACCGCGTCGAAACAGACCCCGAACGACGCAAGATAACGAAGCGCTATCGAGAACGACCCCGAAAGCGATAACGAAGCGATCGAACGAACGCGAGCGAAGCGCTATAACGAAGCGCTATCGAAACGAGAAACAGATAACGAAGCGCTATCGAACGGCCAGTACCTCCCGCCGTGGCATTTCTCGTCAGCAACAGAGATAAGACAGAACTGCCGGGGAATTGTTTCGCGAAAGGGGAAGAGCAGCCGGGGATTGTAGAAGGGAAACTGTTTATCCTAGTGTTATGATTTGCATTTATTTATTGATTTTTTATTTATATTATTATTTAGTGTTATGATTTTTATTTATTTATGTATTTTTATTTATATTATTATTTAGTGTTATGATTTTTATTTATTTATTTTATTTTTTTATTATTATTTATTTTTTTTTGCGTCATTGAACGGAAATTCTGGGTCAGTTTTGGGGGGATTTTTTTTTAATCATTGCCGCTTCTTATGCTATTATCTCTTCTTCACGTTATTGTTTTTTGTTATCACTAATATTGTTATTGTTATCATCCCCATTATCATTACTATTGTCATTATTGGTATTATTACCATTATCACTGTTGTAATATTTTGTTACGTTAAAATTCTTGTTGTTATTGTTATTATTATTAATGTTATTATTTATATTAATATACCTTTTTATTGATATTGAATTTTCATTTTCACTTTCATTTTGATAATTTCCTTTCTTCTTGTTATTACCATAATTACGATTATTACCATATTAGCACACACGCGTCTCTCTTCACGAAACAATCTGGAACTTATCAATCAACCCGACAAAACCAGTCCTATAAAGACCACACCTTTATAACGACTCGCAAAACAGTCAAATACCAGTTAAAGAGAGGAAATTCATAGTATCTGCAAAGTGACCCAAAAAAGATAAAAAAAACGAGATAGACGAGTATCCCCAAGAGAACCGAGCGATCGCCGGCCATAGAAAACGGGACGAAAAGGAGCGAAAAGCGAGAAACCGACTCTGGCTTCGGCTTGGCTGGGAGACCGCGTTCGTTCTGAAGAAGTTTTATCGCCGAGTCCATCTTCCTTAATCTCTCGGTGACTTCCCTGCGTTTAGTTATGCACTGAGGAACTGCATTAATATCTGCAAGGAATGCGGGAGTTGGATTCGGACGATGTGGGCGGGGTGAAGGGGGGGGGGTTGTTGAAGGGGCGGGGTGAGGGGTGAGGAGGGGATGGGATGAGGGGTGGGCGGGGCTTGGGAGGCGACGAGGGGTGAGGGGGTGAGGGGGGGTTGTTGAAGGGCGGGGTGAGGGTTGATGAGGGATGGGGTGATGGTCGAGGAGGTGGGCGGGGCTTGGGAGGTGACGAGGGGTGGAGGGTGAGGGGGGATGGGGGGGGTATGGGATGAGGAGGGGCGGGGTGAGGGGGGAATGGGGATGGGATGAGGAGGGGGCAGGGTGAGGGGGTGACGAAGGCTGAGGGGGTGAGAGAGGGACGATGGGGTGAGAGGGTGACGAAGGGGCGGTGCGAGGGAATAAGGAGGGGCGGGGTGAGGGGAAGAGGAGAGGGCGAGGCGTGAGGGGCTGGGGTAAGAAGGTGACGAGGGGGCGGGGCGAGGGGTGACGAAGGGGCGGTGCGAGGGGTTAAGGAGGGGCGGGGCGAGGGGAAGAGGAGAGGGCGAAGCGAAGGGGTGACGAGGGGCGGGGCGTATGAGGGCGATTAGGTTTGCATTCAATTTAAATATATATATATTCCTACATGAATAGAAAATAAATGACACCCAATAAAAAAGGAGAAAGCAAAAATTACTTAATGGAACAAACATTTCATAATTGCACTGAGAGCGACCCGAATAGAAACAGATAATTTGATGTCATTTCTAGCTAATAACTCTGGCCAATTGTATGCACTTATTACAATCAGGGACGTCCTTGAGAGCTAGAAAATAATTAAAAGAAATTTCGACATTAATCAACGGCAAATTAAGCCTTCCTATCATGACATTATTGGCGTGGAGAGGGTGATTAAAACCGCCTCCAGTTAATGCCCTAACTGCTTGTTTTTATTTTATTTATTAATTTTTTATTTAGAGGGGGGTGGGGGTGTATTTCTCCCTTCTGATTGGGTGTTATATTTATGTTCATTTCGGTTCTCGTGGGAGGCGGGTATCCCTCCCTCGCTCTGATTTTGTGTTTTATGCTATCTCGCTCTTTTTCTTTCATTCTCTCTCTCTCTCTCTCTCATTCTCTTCTCTCTCTCTCTCTCTCTCTCTCTCTCTCTCTCTCTCTCTCTCTCTCTCTCTCTCTCTCTCGTCTCTCTCTCTCTCTCTCTCTCTCTCTCTTCCCTCTCCCTCTTACTTCTCTCTTCCCTCTCCCTCTCCTTCCCTCTTTCCTCTTCCTTCCCCTCCCCCCTTCCTTCTTCCTCACCCTCGTCTCTCTCCCTCCCTCCCTCCTCCTCTCCCTCCCTCCTCCCTCCTCTCTCTCCCTCCTCCCTCCCTCCCTCTCCCTTTTCCTCCCCCCCTCCCCCCCTGCCCCTCCCTCTCTCTCTAGGAAGTTTTTTTCTCTCCTTTTCCTAATTTGATGTTACTTTTTCTGATAATTATGTGTTTCGTGGGCGGTTTAAACGTTTTTTTTTCTCCCATAAAGAGTTAGTCTGCCAGGGTCAATCTCTAAGCCATTTTTTTGTTTGTTTGTTAATCATATGTCAATTTCGTCCTAATTGTTGTTTCCTTTGGTTCATTAGTGGAGGGATTTGTGGGTTATGGTGTGTGTGGGTGTGTGTGTGTGTGTGTGTGTGTGTGTTGTGTTATCTGTGTGTTTGTGTTTGTGTTGTGTGTGGATTTAAATGTGGTGTGTGTGTGTGTGTGATCGTGTGTGATGTGTTGTGTGATGTGTTGTGTGTGTGTGTGTGTGTGTGTTTGGTTTGTGTGTGTTGGTGTTTTTTTTTTTTGTGTGTGTGGTTTTTTTGGTTTGTGAGGTTGGTGTGTGTGTGTATGTGTGTGTGTGTTTTGTTGTGTGTGTGTGTGTTTGTGTGTGTGTGTGTGTGTTGTGTGTGTGTATGTGTATGTGTGTGTTGTGTGTGCGTGTGTGTGTACATGTGTGTGTGTCTGTGTGTGTTCGTATCCTAAAAGATAGTTACGTATGGTGTTCTTTTTCGTTGTTATTTGAAAGGCTTGCTGATGGTTATATAGTGCTCTTTAATAATCATAAGCGTGCAGTGGCAGTTTGCATGGTGTCCCTCCACAATTATGGTGTCCCCAACATCAAACAACACCCTCCTCGGAAGCCCCCCCACCCCCACCCCCACCCGCCTAACCCCCCCCTCTTGCCACCCTACCCTAACCCCTCCTTCTTGCCCCTACCCTACCCCCACTGCCACCTACCCTAACCCCTCCCCCCTTGCCACCCTACCCTACCCCTCCCACCTTGCACACCCTACCCTAACCCCCACTGGCCACCCTACCCTAACTCCCCCGTAGCACTACCCCCACCCCATAGCAACCTGCCCTACCTACGGCTGGATGGAGCGACCTTCCGCCATTTCCGAAAAGGGGCGTCTGGGGGTGGGCGTCTGGAGGTGTGGCGTCCGGGAGTGGGCGTCCGGGGATGGGCGTTTCCGCGA
>NW_020868979.1:123212-128212 GCF_003789085.1 Penaeus vannamei
CATCGCTCAGCTCTTGCTCGCTCTTACAACTCATACAACTCAAGTAGGATATCAGTATGATCATGTAGCGATGAAGAATCTCTTATAGATGTGTAGAATTCACTCATTCACATGCGGCGGAATAGATAAGGAATGATTGGTTATGAGGGAATAACGATAAGAGTATTAAGGTAGTCAGTCACGATCACGGGGTGGATGTAGGGTCATCATGCACCCTCTCTCCTCTCTTCGTCTACATTGCACTCTATCTTTGTCTTGTCCTCAAACAAAAATCCACACTCCCCAATGTCCTCCTGTAATGTTGATGCAAAAAAAAAATATTATTAACGTAAATAACTTAAATTTAAAAGATACCTGTCAAATTGAGACCGGCTTTTGCTTACTGGAAAGTAAACAATACCATTATTAATGAGTAGAAACGCTAAAAAGATCAAAAGCTAAAATATCAAATAAATCTATAGAAAATAGCAAGTAATCAATATAAGAATCACACATAAAATAAAAAAAAGACGATAACAAAATAATAAAATTCATTAGTTAACACGTTAAACAATCGAAGAGAATGTTTCGATAGAAGAGGATTTATTCGAGGCTTACCGCAGGCAGTTCTAACTATACGGCTACATGGAATTAAAATTGATGATGATCTAATTATGCTAGGACACTAGTGATAATATATTGAATGGAACATCATTATGTTAATTATATAGACAATAATCAACGATGATGATAGTACAATGATATTGTTCATGTTGATGATGAAACTGTCAAAATTACGATGACGATGGTAATGATGATAATAATAACTATGCTGCTGCTGATAATGATGTAGCAACGATTATGATAACAATGATAATGGTAATGTGATTATGATAATTACCATCATGCGAATGGTAAATTCGGAAGTACAACGATTATGATAAGAATGATAATGGTAATGAGCAACCCCACACCATTTTTAGCTGAATAGAATATTTTTCCAATAACTTTCGTCGTGTTTCGAACGAATCTAACACTCATTTCCTCACACCAAATCATAACTACGATATACGGTCTCGATAGCTGGGAGGTACGGGATAGGCCTACATATCCGGGAATTTCGAGAAATATCGGTAAAATACTACCAAAAAATAGTATATTTATTTAAAATATAGTATATTTAAGCGAGCATAGTATATCAACAACACCCCCGCCTGGTCAGCACCATCTTCACCTTCTATGTCCCGGCAGGAGAGAGCCCAGACCCAGAGGCAGTTTTAACCGCATCTTACCTTCAGTTTTAACTCCAGACGGGCCAGGCTGCGGGGCACTGGGGTCGTCGGGGGTATTCCAGGGCGTTGTTGGTGGGTATTGCGATCGCTTATAGCAAAGACACACTGCTTTCTTCGTCTTGTTTTTTTAATTTTTTTTTCCATGCACCACAAACCCAATGGTGTCTGTCATTTCTGTGATTACACGATGTCTTACAGTGCGGGCATTGTACTTCCACTGGCAATACACCGTGATCTCGCTAATTTAGTAAGCTTGTTTCGTTATTTTGTTGATATTTCGCGATAAGATCGAAATAATTATTCTCACAACCTACACACTGTCTAGCCATGATGGAACTGGTTTGAATTTCAACTGCCTTCTCCTAGGCCCAGCTTCTATTGTCACGTGATGATCTATTCCTTATCTGATTGGTTCTATTGAGTGTCTATCTTCGCGTCACGTTCACGCACGAATCTAATTGGCTCATTTGATTTCCCGCGCATACGTCATCCGCTACGAATCCGTCCGATTTCCCGTCGCTCTTAACGGCTTTTTTGTCATTTTGTCGCGGCGTTGGAGGCGGAAGGTTCCTGCGGCTCCTGGAAATCGTCGATTTTATACCCTCTGTAACACCGTTATTATCAATTTGCGCAGAAAATGTTATAGAAGAAAACTATCATATAATGATGTGTTCTACCAATTGGTAACCTCAGATTCTTTTAATTAGGTGTGGGGTTGCATGTTCAATAATACCATGCTAACCATAACAAGAACAATAAGAATACTATTGAATAATATTTAAAAACAATAACGAAAAAAATAAAGCAACAGCAAATACGCAGTCAAAGTTAATAAAGCTTAGCGTGGGCGAATTTTTTGAATGGGTTCATGGTAACCGGATTCCAGGAAATTTCAGCAAAGGAAATGAAAAAGACGAAGAATATCGAATCCCATCATGAGTTTTCCGAATTCCAAATCAAAATTATAATTGCTTTAAGATGAGCGAGGCAATCAAGATTAACAAAACATGATTTTGGTAATAACAATATTCTTAAGAATATTAACAATGATGATAATAATAATGATAGTAATAATAATAATGATAATGACAATTATTTGTATTATCATAATAGTTGTAATAATAACTATAACAACAACAACAATGATAATGAAAATAATAGCAACACTAACAACAACTATATAAATGATGGTAATGATAATAGTAATAGCAAAAATAAGGAAAATAAAAATTATAACAATAATAGTGACATCCGAAAGAAGAAAAAAGGGGAAGTGGTGGAGAGAAAAGAAAGATGAAACAGAACAAGAAAAAGAGAAGAAAGAGGAGGTAGAGAGTCGCAGAGAAAAAAATGAAAGAGCGAAAAGAAGAGGAGACTAAGAAAAAAAAAAAAAACATAAAAACAAAACTGTTTTCTCTGAATCCCAAACAAAAAAGTGCCCCCATTTACGAGGAAAAAAAATATATTGATAAACCCACATAGAGACCTCATATTAGCGAAGACCTCATAACAACAAGATCCTCAGTGAACCATGGCGGGCACCCCGTAGAGTTCACACAGTCATGAGGTAATAACACTGCAATGCATTGTGCAATTGAGGAAGGAAAACATGGTGGAACTAGGCCATAGGACATGGAGGGCGGAGAGGAGGAAGGAGAAATGGGGATAGACGTAAGGAGGAAAGGGAGTGAGAGAGAAGGAAGAAGGAGGAAAAGGGGTGAGAGAGAGAGGGGGTGAAGAGGAATGGAGAAAAGGGGGTAAGGAGAGAGGGGTGAAGGAGAAGGAGAAATGGAAGACGTTAAGGAGGAAAGGGAGAGAGAGAAGGAAGAAGGAGAAAAGGGGTGAGAGAGAGGGGGGGTGAAGAGGAATGGAGAAAAGGGGGTGAGAGAGAGGGGTGAAGGAGGAAGGAGAAATGGGGATAGACGCAAGGAGGAAGGGGGTGAGAGAGAAGGAAGAAGGAGGAAAGGGGGTGAGAGAGAGGGATGGAGGAAAGGGGGTGAGAGAGAGGGAAGAAGGAGGAGGAAAGGGGGGAGAGAGAGAGGGAAGGAGGAAAGGAGGGGAAGACGAGAGGAGGAAGGGGTGAGAGAGAAGAAAGAAGGAGGAAGGGGGAGAGAGGAGAGGAGGAGGTGAAGAAGAGAAGAAGGAAGGTGAGAGAGAGAGAGGGAAGGAGATGGAAAGGTGTGAGAGAGAGGGAAGGAAGGAGGTGAGAAGGAGTGAGAAGAGAGGGGTGAAGGAGGAAGGGAAAGGGGGATGAAAGGAGGAAGGGGGTGAGATGAGAAAGGAAAAAGGAAGGAGGTGAGAGAGAGGAGGAAGAAAGGAGGAAGAAAGGAGGAAGAGAAGAAAGAAGAAAGGGGTGAGAGAGAAGAGTAAAGGAGGAATTAAATTTTATTCGAAACTATTTTTGCTTCCATTGCTTCTTCTTCTCTTTTTTCGTCTTCTTTTCCTTCTTTATTTCTTCTACTTATTTTCTTTTGTTTCTTCTCCACCTTCTTTTTCTTCTTGTCTTCTTCTTTTTCACCTCCTATTCTTCTTTTGCCTTCTACTTCTTCTCCTTCATCATCTTTTTCCTGTTCTTCTCCATTCTTTCTCTCTCCCATTATATAATCATAATTTCTAGTCACTAATTAACATTATTGTCGCATTTCCATTACTTTCCATTTTTTGAATAAGAATGCAAGGGACCACAAACAAACAGATTCGTATATATATACAATATATACAGTAGAGGAATGCAAGCAGAATTTAATTGCAATCATCTTACTTAATTAGATAAAATATTCCAATAAATGATGATTTAAGAGGAATATTGACCCATCGACATTATCCTTCTCTTCCTCTACTGCAAATATAGGGAAATTCCCCCTTTAAATCGACCTTTTTTCTCTCCCATCTCAAAAAAAAGGGAGAGGGAGAGATAGAGAGAGTGAGAGAGGAAGGAGAGAGAGAGAGAAAGAATAGAGAGATCTTCCCCTTTAAATCGACCCTTTCTCCCCTCCCCCCCAAAAAAAAAAAAAAAAAAAAGAGAGAGAGAGAGAAGAATAGAGATCTTCCCCCTTTAAATCAACCCCCCCCCCCCCCCTAACGTCTCCTCCCCCTAAAAAGAGAGAGAGAGAGAGAGAGAGAGAATAGAGATCTTCCCCCTTTAAATCGACCCTTTCTCCCCCTTCCCCCTCAAAAAAGAAAAAAAAAATAAATAAAATAAAAGAAAAAAAAAGAGAGAGAGAGAGAGAGAGAAGAATAGAGATCTTCCCCTTTAAATCGACACCTTCCCCCCTCCCTCCCTCCCTCTCCCCCCTTAAAGCCAAAAAAAAAAAAAAAAAAAAAAAAGAGAAAATGGAACTACACCATTTTATCTGGCCAAATGAAAAGGATTCTTCTCGTAATATTCCCCCAGCGTCGTGTCTCTTACGGGCATTGATTTTATTCCCGGCGGTTAACTGGAATATATGATATACTCCGGCGCTGAGTGATGGGGGTCGGGGTATGCGAAGGGCTTGGGCAGTGTTGTTTTTGTTGTTGTTCTTGTTGTTGTTGTTGTTTAGTGTGTGTTCACTGTGTAATGATTTTTTTTTTTTCACTGTGTTTGTTTTGTTTGTGTTTAGTTTCTGTTTTCTGTTTGTTTTTCTGTTTTTGTTTTTTTTGTCTACTGTGTTTGTTTTTCTGTTATTGTTTTTGTTTACTGTGTTTGTTTTCTGTTATTGTTTTTGTTTACTGTGTTTGTTTCTGTTT
>NW_020868979.1:135712-140712 GCF_003789085.1 Penaeus vannamei
TGTGTGTAATATTGTTGGTCTTTTTTCGACACACTCACTATATTTATTCAAAATTAAAATCACACACACACACACACACACACACACATACGCACACACACACACACACACACACACACACACACACACACACACACACACACACACACACACACACACACACACACACACACACACACACACACACACACACACACACACACACACACACACACACACACACACACACACACACACACACACACACACACACACACACACACACACAGATGGAGAAAAGAAAGGTGAGAGAAAGGAACGCCGTTACGCCACCCTGATATAAAGACTAAAATTAGAAAGCTTACCAAAAAAAAAAAAAAAAAGTGAGAGAAAAGGACACGATTTCCCCACCCTGATATAAAGACAAAACACGAAAGCACAATTAAAAGCACACGGAGCTCTGCTTCCCCACCCTGAAATAGTGGAAAGGCAAGAAAACACACTCATAGGGGAGGTAAACAAGTGTTGGTTCTCTACCTTGATATCCTAACAAAACACGGAAAACAGTTAGATAAACAGTAAAAATACCCTTAAAATAGTAAAAAAAGAAAATGCCTGGGCACTGCTTCCCAACCCTGAAATAAAGCAAGAAAGCACAACTAAAGAAGAGAGACTAGGATAAAGATCACTGCTTCCCAACCCTGAAATAAGAGCAAAACAAACACACATCGCAAAACAAACACACACATGCACACGCAAAAAAATAAAAACATGACACATTCACCCACAATAACATCTTCAAAATACAACATCAAGCGAAGTGAACGAAGCAACATAAGAAGCACAGTCGACCCTCATGTCTGCCTCGACCGGCCACTCTATAGGGGTGTGAATCACATGCGACAATTAATCTATGCTGTCGACCTCATACCGCCCCTGTGGCTACTCCTCCCGTATGAAGGAGCCAGTGTAAATATCAGCATATTCATCTCCTGATTTACATACCATACTAATGTCCTCAACAAGGCAGAAAATTGCGTTTTAAAAGGTAGGCGCGTTCTTCATGAGTTTCTAAGATGGCGGACATTCCTCGCCAGGAAGAGCGAGTAATGAATGGAGTCCCGTCCGTTGCTCCTCGTCTTACCCTCGCTCTCCTCTCGCTCTCATAATATCTTCCAACAATTCATATTTTATACTTCCATCTACGTAAGAATGACCATAATTTCCATCGGTTTAGAGCGAGATATAACGTAAACAAGAGGCGGGGAGGCGCGGAAGCGAACGCCAACTTCGGCGGGCTCGCGTGCGTCACCGAAGACAAGTGACGGTCGGAATGCGCCCGGCCCGACGCGCTGCCGAGATTCTTGCCTAATTATCTCGAAACTTGCCCATTTAAATCATCATTAATTAAGGAAAGTCAACAGAGGTTCCAAAAGAGTCGGGGGCTTTATCGGGGCGTCTCACTTGCCGTCACACACGATCCATGAGGCTCGTATGAGGCTGAGAATGCACGCACATGTGGACACTCGCGAAACATTGTTACGTATTCGTTTACATGAAGATACGGAGAGTAATAAGGAATTTGAATCAAAATAGGCGTCGTCGTTATCATTATAAAGAATTTCATTTACAATAGGCGCCATCGTCGTCATCATTATCATTAATGTTATCCTCCTCTTCACCATCTATGTTATCGTAATTTCGTCATAATCCTTCTTTTTCTCCTCATCATCATCATCAACATCACCATCATCATCGTCATATCAAATCATCATATTATCATCATCGCCCTCCTCCTCCTCATCATCATCATCATCATCATCATCATCACCTCCCTCTCATCATCATCCTCACCATCATCCCATCATCACATCCTCCTCATCATCATCATCCCACCATCATCATCATCATCATCATCATCCCTCCTCCTCCTCATCATCATCATCATTATCGCCACCACCACCACCTTCCTCATCATCATCATCATCATCATCACCATCATCACCTTCCTCTCCCTCTCACCATCATCCTCACCACCCCCATCATCACCCTCCTCCTCCTCATCATCATCATCATCATTATCACCACCACCTTCCTCATTCTCATCATCATCATCATCATTATCGCCACCATCCTCACCACGATCCTCACCATCACCATCATCCCACCACAGCATCATCACCTTCCTCCTCCTCACCACCACAGCATCATCACCTTCCTCCTCCTCACCACCACAGCATCATCACCCACATCATCACCACCACCACAGCATCACCACCACCCCACGCCGCCAAGTGCCGCCACAATGAACCCCAACGTCGATACGAGCAAAAGCAATTAGTTGGCCTTAATACCGGGATTAGTGTCATAATAAGTTTACGGCCGGATAGGATGGTGGTCGTGTAAAATATCTCTTTGTTGTGGTGTCACTGGTCGTCCGTGGAGCGCCTCTGTACGTTGCAAGGCCGGCAGGGTATGCTTTCAGTCTGCAACGGCGTGTGTGGTGGTTGGTTTGGTGTCATTTGTGTGGTGGGAATACGTATGGTTTTTTTAATGTATTTTCTGTGTTTTTTTATGTATTTTTGTATGTTTTTTTATGTATTTTTTGTGTTTTTATGTATTTTCTGTATGTTTTTTTTATGTATTTTCTGTGTTTTTTATGTATTTTTTGTGTTTTTTTTATGTATTTTATGTTTTTTTTTTATGTATTTTCTGTGTTTTTATGTATTTTCTGTGTTTTATGTTTTGTGTTTTTTATGTATTTTCTGTTTTTTTAGATAGACATATGGTAATATTTGTAAGATTAATTTTTGTGTATAATCTGGCTGTCTTCACATGCATATAAACCTGTACATTTACAAAAAGAAAAAAATGTACACGTACACACATGCATAAACCTGTACAATACGTATAAACCTGTACACACGCACATAAACCTGTACATGCACATAAGCCTGTGCACATACACACAAACCTATCCACACACACACAAACATCCACACGTACTCAAAAACATATGCACACACACATAAACCAGTACACATGTGCACATGCTCATATCCATACACACACTTAGGTACACATGTGACTTCCTCCGAGTCAGCTGTGCGGCGTCTATAAACATCAGCTGATCCGCAAACAGTGATACTCATCTTGCACATACAGCAAAAAACTTTCATTGCTCCCTCGCTCATTCTGTTTGTCTGTCTGTCTCTTTTTCTCCTCCTCCCTGACTCCCTTTCTTGGTGCCTGTCTGTCTGTCTCTCTCTCTCTCTCTCTCTCTCTCTCTCTCCTCTCTCTCTCTCTCTCTCTCTCTCTCTCTCTCTCTCTCTCTCTCTCTCTCTCTCTCTCTCTCTCTCTCTCTCTAAGTATTTATATGTACATACACACACGCGCGCGCGCGTATATGGATGTAAGTACATATCTTTCTTTCCATTTCTGCAAACATTACTTAACCAAAAATCAATGAAACCTAAAATGTTACTCAGTGGGGGGAAAACAACGTTTAACCGTCATCTCAGAACGCAATCCATCGAGAAGTATTTCCCCAAACGAATATTTTTTTTTTAATTCTTTTATTTCCCCAAACGAATATTTTTTTTTTTTTTTTCCTTTTTTTTTTTTTTTTTTTTTTTTTTTCGTATCTTGATGTTATTAAGTACAAGATGAATTGGTCTCCGCAGCGTCTTCCCGGCTCGCTCCATGGTGCGTGCGACCGCAATGGGGCATTTGGGGCATCTGGACGGGTATGGGTACGAGAGCGAGGGGTGGGCGGGTACGCTTGGGTGGGCGGGAGAGGGTGGGAGGCAGGGTGGAGGTGGGTGGGGAGGGGTGAGTTAAATGGGCAGAGAGGGAGATGGGGAGAGAGTGGGGGATGAGGGAGGATAGGGTGAAGGGGGAGGATAGGGAGATAGGGTGAAGGGGGAGGATGGAGAGAAAAAAGGAGGATAGGGAGATAGGGTGAAGGGGATGGGGAGAAAAAAGGAGGATAGGGAGATAGGGTGAAGGGGGAGGATGGAGAGAAAAAAGGAGGATAGGGAGATAGGGTGAAGGGGGAGGATGGGGAGAAAAAAGGAGGATAGGAGATAGGGTGAAGGGGGAATGGGGAGAAAAAAAGGAGGATAGGGAGATAGGGTGAAGGGGGAGGATAGGGAATGGGGTGAAGGGGAATTGTTAAGAAGGAAAGAGGGATAGATGGACAGACGGGTGGAGGAATAGGGAAGGATGGGGAAGGAAGGAAAGGAAGGAGGAGAGAGAGGTAGATAGGTAGAAAATTGAGGGGTAGATCGGTAGAAGAAGGATAAGGAAATATATATTTTAAGGAATAACGAAGATAGAAATAGATAGACGAGAAAAAAAAATATCTGGGTATGAAATGAGGAATACAAGAGGAGGAGAAGAAGAAATGAGGAAGATATAAAGTAGAAACGAAGGAGGGAAAAAGAGAAAGAAAAAAAAACACGAAATGAGGAAGACATATAAAGTAGAAACGAAAGGAGGGAAAAAGAGAAAGAAAAAAAACACGAAATGAGGAAGACATACAAAGTAGAAACGAAAGAAGGAATTAAGAGAAAGAGAAAAAAGAAACAGGGTAAGGGAGAGGGGGGAGGGAGGGAGGAACAGAGGGGGTGTCTGCTCTCCTCCCCGCCCACGAAAGAGAGGAAATGGAGGGAAACAGAGAACATCAGATATAATTTGCATACCTATATTTTTTCCCCAAGTGATATATTGTCGTTAATTATCATGACTAATTACAGGGGAGCGATGGAGGTTGGCATAATTAATGATTCGATCCAGGTGATGATGAGACGATAAGATGGATCTTCTCAGGAGATGAGTATGCGTGGGAGTGTCTTCTTGATGGCTGTGTTATCGCTGTTATTATTATTATTATCATTATTATTATTATTATTATTATTATTATTATTATTATTATTATTATTATTAATTATTATTATTATTATTATTATCATTATTATCAATTATTATTATTATTATTATTATTATTATTATCATTATTA
>NW_020868979.1:143212-144823 GCF_003789085.1 Penaeus vannamei
ATCAATAACTCTTAGCCATCCCTCAGTGTGAGGTACAGCCTAGCTGAACAAGAAGTTCATGCACAAGGTGTAAAATCAGAGTTTTATACTCCAATGGGATGCCTATAGTGTTTGGCATGTGTGCCAGTCCTTGGCAGCATACACTCACTGATATAAATAGCACCCAGAAATGAGGGAGAACTGCATTCCAAGGGAACTACTGTGAATGAGTTAAGGGGGCTGTCGCACTCGAGGACGAAGTTCGTGAATTATGATCAGATTTTTGCAATTTTTAAATATGTTATACATACATATACTACAATTTACGCCACCAAGTTCCTATCATTTGGATAATAAACAATGAAGTTATTTAAAAAAGACAAGATTTTGAAAAAAAAAAAAAAAAAAAAAAAAAAAAAAATCTGAGTCAATCCTGATGCATTCTATGGCATTCACATGGTATTCTGAAGTGTAGCTAGTATCTGGTCCCCCCCCTTTTGCAAAGTACTAATAGCAGTAACTGCACATGATTGTAGAAATACTGCGTGTCATCACAGGTTTCGCAGTCCCTTTACAGTACTTTGAGGTATTTCATATGAATAAACAACTGCTGCAGCTGAGATTGAGATGCATTTCTCATCATATTATGTTTATTAGTTATAGGAATAACATGCATCATTAGTAGTTTCCTCTTAGTGTGTGATGAGGGCGCATCAGGGGTACATCTATGGGATGGTGTTGCAGAGGCAGCACATGCACAGCCTCTCCCTCTGACTCTCTTGTGGTGACTGCCAGTCTTGTCTCTTAGTTGTGGTTATCAGCTGATTTGGGAAGCAGAATTGCTTGCTAGCTACCAGAGAATACTAAAATAAATACCAAAAAATCCCCCCCCCCCCCCCAAAAAAAAAAAAAAAAAAAAAAAAAAAAAAATTGTTGAGTATATTTGCACGGACACGACAAAGTAATCATCGGAGCCAGAGCTGGAGGCAGTCAAAGATTTAGTCATAACTCCTTCATTTTTAGGTAATTAGCAGAAATATTACATCACAGGATTGTCAAAGCCTACTAAATTACAGGAGACTTTTTTTCAAGTTTTCGAGAATTTTTGAAAATATTTGTTGAAAATTCAGCACAACAGCCCCTTTAACCAAAGCATTACCATAAGGTATTTTTCCTTGCCACCTATAACATTTAACTCTCACATGTACTAAATGATTAAAAGAACATGCTAAATTATCATTTGACAATGTGTCTGGTGCTGTTGTCAGCATCATTCTTATAAAATAAGGATAAACCTTTCCTAGCAAATGCGGAAAAAAATCTTACCTGTGATTGTAATAAAGAGGTCTTTTCCTCCCTCTAAATGAAGCACCAATATATCATATAATTTATCAGCACCAGAATTCAGTTGGGCTGCAGTCCGCTTATCCACTAAAACTTCAAGGGTAACATCACATTTATCACCTATGAAAAAATGATATCAGTGTTAGACTTTCTCATGAAGCAAATTTATAATTCAACTGAAGATATTCATTAATCAACAAATAGAAAAGTACATTTTCTTTTAAGACACTCATGTGAGGATATACTGAATATGTGTGTGTGTGTGTGTGTGTAACTAATATATATATA
>NW_020868979.1:149923-169923 GCF_003789085.1 Penaeus vannamei
GATAGTAAGATTAACTTTGTAATTATGTGATTTTAATAATTCTTGTTGCAAAATGATCATCCAGTTCGTATCTCCTAACTGTAGCTAGGTCACGCATTATTTCCACCAAATACATTTTTTACTGAAAAAATTAATAGCGTTTTTTGGACGAAAAAAAAAGGCACTTTTTTGCAAGGTAACTGAAACATTGTCATTTTAGATAGATTTACATAAATGCTACATTTGGTACTCCTATTTGTTGACTAACTCTGGTCAAAAGGAAACTGCAGTACTATTCACTATAAGGAAACTATTACATAATTTGTGAATTCTATCATCTTGCTAGTTTTTTTGTTTTTTTTAGCACAAAAATTTACGCACTTTTTAAAATAAAATTTCCTGTGCTCAAGCATCACATATCCATGCACATTGTGTAAAATAATTAATGACCTAGCTAAAAAACTAAAGCAAGGAGGACCAGATAACGAATTTTGTGATCGTACCGACGACTCTTCCTCTTGAGCCACATAATCTTTTACAATCTGTTGTTGCCAGCAATGGCTTAAATACAAGATTTGTTATACATGAAACTTTTATTTCTTTTGCAAATGGTATCTATACTAACAACAATATCATTTATACTAATCTTGAATCCTATTTATCAAAATCAAGACAAGACCACATGAAAATCCTGGGAGTGCATGCATACATGCATTGATCAATGTGGGTTTGTTTTATCAATTTTATTTGCACACAAATGGCTCTAGTGTTGCATAATCCCCAAGGAATCAATAACCAGGTCTTGCTAACCTCACCTATCTATCTCATTCCTTGAGAGTTCAGGAAAGTGTTTTATATTTGTAGCTATTATTTTATTAATAAACTATCATCATCATAAAAACAGTATAATAATAATGGTAATAATATTGATAATATAATAACAGCAACATTGCTAATAAAAAATATGAATAAAAAAAAGCAGTAGACAGTGCATGTACTTGGCACCAACAGGTTAAAAATAGGTTGGGATAGGACTCTTTCATTAATTTTATTGAAGAATTTCTTTAAAGCCCTTCGATGATTCAGCATTCATTTAATTTTTTGGCTCTTTAAACAGAAGGAAGCTGAGAAATTTGATCATCAGTTTTGCACTGTTCCTACTCAAACTTTTTTCCTGTAAGAGAACTGTCTTAATGCTTTGCTGGTTAATGGCTACTTCACTCTAA
The DNA here is from genome assembly GCF_003789085.1 of Penaeus vannamei. Lineage (NCBI taxonomy): Eukaryota > Metazoa > Arthropoda > Malacostraca > Decapoda > Penaeidae > Penaeus > Penaeus vannamei. Next base: position 151,129 of record NW_020868979.1, read on the forward strand.
ACAGAACTCCTTGTAATACATATTGAAATACTGTGAATAGGAATGAGTAATATTACAATGCAAAATAATTATGTAATTGACACATGTTATTTTTGAGTTCTAGTGAAGGTGTGACATCAAAACAAGTCAATGACATTTCATGCAGTAAGATATTGTTCATTCTCATTCAAACCAATGTTACCATACAGTATGGGACACCTAACATTATGTCCAGTTTGGATTATATATCATTCTGAATAAAACTGCATATCCTTCCTAAAAAGTTCTACTTTGTATTGTGATAAATGAGAACATTATAGTTTGCAAAGTAATCATTGTTGTGACCAAGTAATATGTAGTCAGTCATCAGACCTAATGCTTGTTCAATTTCAGGTTTGTGTTCTTCAGTAAATCTGTGGAGAACTGGAAATGTTACAATAAAAGAAAACTTACCCCAGCCTGGAAAACAGCACTAACAGGTTTATGGTCACTGATCTTCAAAGCTGGATGTGATCGATAGACATTTTGCACTATTCCATCACCATACCACAGAATTCTATCACACCAAGCTGGTTGCCTTGCCTTTTCACTGAAATTAAATTCAATGTTGATGTAAGAAATTATTATTTTTTAATTTTCTATATATCACAAATAGTTGTAAGATGATCAATAACTTTTACCAATATCTAAGAAGTACAATTTTTTTTAATATCTACAGAATTCCACAAAATGTCAAACCTGAAATCCATATATCAAAAAAAAATCCATTACTTGCCATATACTTATACTAAAAAATAAATAAATAAATAAAAATAAAATGTAATTAGTTGTAAAAGGTATTTTTTAATTAACACTGCCAGTGCATATATACATACACTGTCCACTGTGGTTTTGTCTTTTATACAATAAAGAAGGGAGCCCCCTGTGCCATACCAAACAACACGTCATGGTGCATGCATAGCCAGCTTCTCGAGGAAAATGTTTTAATGTTTAAGGTTTGAAAATAAATGTGCTAGACATCTGAGGTCATATAGCACTACGGTTAAGTATTGCGTCGGAAAGGGCAAAAGAGAGTTAAAGATTATGATAAAATGTGTTAGATGTCAAAGGTTTAAGAACGTTATAGGATAATATGGTAGTGAAAAGGGGGATAGGGGAGCAAGTGAGCTAGAGCAGAAGTTAGTATAAAGAGGAGGGGAGGGCGATTGAGTGAATTATAGTGTATCTGTCACTGGAGAATGTATAGGAAAAATGTTCTAGGAAGAATAGAGATAACTGTTGAAGAGTAAGAGAAAAATCTGGGGAGAGGGGATGATGTTAAATATCTAAGATTAGAGGGTGATTAATAAATGGGAAAGGTTAAGAAGGTAGATTGATTAAATGAATTGTATTGTGTCTGTGACTGGGGAAGGAATAGGGATAATAGGTGATAATGTTATATATGGTTGTACTAGTAGTAGGGGATTAGGTATCTGGGGGTTGAGACAAAGGATCAGGAATAGGTGAGGGAGTAGTGTCTAGGGGTTTGATAGGGGCAGTGGGGTCTGGGGAAGGATATTGTGATAAAAGAGATTCACGTGTGTATCCAGGAGGGAGTGGGAGGGATAAAAGGGAAGGATGGGGTTTTGGGGGGAGGTTCAGTTTGGGTGGTATGGGCAGTTTGGGTGGTTGAGAGGATGAGGCATCTTAGGAAGGGGTTGGGGGAACATAAGGGGGCAGAGCAAGTGAGTGAATTGCAGTGAATCTGTGACTAGGGAAGGAGTAGGGACACCGATCAAGGAAAACAGAGGTGGCCTTTGGAGAACTAGGAGGAGAAGAATCCAGGGGTTGAGAAACAGGAAGGTGGTGAAGCACTAGGAAAAATGTTTGGAGAGGAGGGGTCTGGAGAAGGACACTGTTGTGATAGAGAGGATTCGTGTGAGTATTCAAGTGGTAGAGAGGGTGGGGTATGTTGGGTGTAGGAGGAAGGGGGGTGGAGGGAACTTGGGAAGGAGGAGGATGAATATCTGCAAATACTTTAAATATAGCAGGAGTAGGAACAGAGGAACTGGGGGGTGGATAAGGGAGCGGAGTGTTCCCTTGGGTCATTTTTAGCAAGTTTCGGATGTCTTCAAGGGTTTCTGAAGAGGAATTTGGTATAGAGGACTGAGAAACAAAGGTTCTCTTATAAGGAGGAGAAGAGGAGATGGATATCTGGGGAACAGATGAAGAAGGTGTAGGAGAGAATGTAGTAGGAGAGTGTGGAGTGGAACGTTTAGGTTGTCTGGTATGACAACTAAAGTGAGGAGGGGTAGGTATCCAGGAAGTGGTAGAGATTGGAGTATCTGGATTTAGGATGGAAAATGGATTTGACTGGTGGATAGGGTGAGTAGACATAGGACGTAGGTTTTGGGTATTGGGAAAAGATGCCTGGGGGGATACAGAAATGTCTTGTGTAGATGGTGAGGGAGCAGAGCGCAGGACTGTTTTGGAATAAGCTGAGAGAGAAAAACCTCGTCGTCGTGCTTCCTGTATGGCCTCACATAGAGTGAGGCCTAGTTTTAATCTGAGGACTGCTACCTCACATTCAAACTTATAGGCAGGGCAGCTCCTATAAAACACCTTATGGGAGTCTCCACAATTGGCACATGTACGTGACTGAGCAGGGCAATTTGAACGGTCATGACCAGGTTGGGCACATAAAGGGCATAGGGGCTGTGGACCGACAATGTTTGGCTGGGTGGCCAAAACGCCAACATTTTTGACATTGATGAGGAAGGGGTTGATATTGTCTGACATAATAAGACAATCCACCAATATAAACCTCATGGGGGAGGTCTTGTCTATGGAAGCTAATCTTGGCAATATTGACATGAGATTTATGTTGGCCTCTAGGAGGAAGAGTGTAACACTGTACTGCCACTGCATCATATTCATCAAGGCAAGAAAGTAGGTCATTTTTACAGTCTGACCAGTCTTTGTTATACATGGGACAAGCATTTGGGGGAATAGAAACAGTTCCAGTACAAGTATTAAGAGTTGGGTGAGGTTCGGCAGGAATGGGCTTGCTAGTAAGGTCAGTAATAGCAGATAGTGCACGAGCTTGAGCTTCAGATGTAACCATGACAAGGTGTGAATGATCAGAGTGACCGCGAAAGGTAACCTTGCCTACTTGTTTCTGGAGGCACTGCTGAAAGAGAAGGGTATTCTCAGAATAGGGGGCTGTGGGTGGAATCACAAAGAATCAATCCCACTTGGCTGGGCCAAATAGAGTACCCAGAAGGTTTGCAGAGGTAGAGGTAGTAGACGGACGAGGGCGAGAGGAAGATGGGATGTGGAGTATAGTTCTGCCGGGGGGAGGACAATAAGGATGAAGAGTAGTAATAAGGGAAGAGAGGGTTGACATTGAAGAGGGCCGTGCTGTAGGGTATGAAGAGGAGAATATTGGGGATGAGGAAAAGGTATTTTCCAGGGGTTGAGTAATAACCTGAATGGGTTTTTCAGAATGACTAGAGTTGTTCGTAAGCGTCGAAGAGGGGGTATTAGCATCAGTGGTCGGAGCCGTGGCCATAGGAGGGGCAGGGGTCGGAAAACCATCAAAATCAAATTCAGATAGGCTATTTGATGAAGGGGCAAGCCTTAATGCCTCTATCAAGGGTAAGGAATCTTCATTACTGGCCATGGTGAGCCCGAATAAACTAAGGAAAAGAAATGGTCTACCCCTTAGAGTCCCCATAAGGGGTAAGGGCTAAGTAATTAAACAAGGGAATACCATGCCCATGGCTCCCGGAGGCCGTTCGTGACTGACACAAAGCCAGCCTTTCATCCTTTCAGCAAGGATCTCATACCTTAGGAATGGGATAGAAGAAGGGAGTAAAGAAGATACGGAAGAGGAAAGAAAAGAAGAAAGGACCAAGCAAAATTAGTTAAGGCAAGGGCTGAGGCCCAAGGTAGGGGTAATCCTCTACATTGGGTCTCAGTCCCCGTCTCCTAAGCCCTCCCACGACGACAACAAGCTAGGTTTTGGGAGGGTTCCCGAGGAAAAATCAGAAGCACGGGAAATACAAAATTACCCCACTCTTTGTTCTTGGCTAATGCACTCTTCCTACCCTGTCAGCGGGAGGAACAAAGGCAATAAAACCCCCACGAAGGCTTTCAAAGGCAGCGTACAGCTTGGGTTCATGAGTTCAGTTGTAATCCCATGTGACTCACTTGGCTTTTATTTTCATTTTCTTTTATTTCTTTTTAAGAATTTAAGGCCAATGGTTTTTGGTTTTATGGTTGGCAGATATGGGAATCCACATTTTGTGTGGGCTTGTACACACAACACACCACCTACACTTCTTCTATTGTCTCACAGATACATGGGTTCCAATCCCTTACTTGGGTGATAGTGGCCTCACCCTATGCAGGTGTTAACTTGATCTACGCTACCAAAGAAAATTTAAAGATAAACTTTTGATTGTGAGAAGACCTTGAAGAGACAAGGTATTACAACATGATGATGTGATAGGATTGAATTGTAGCATAAATGGGAAAATTTTGTTCAAGTATCTCAAAGGAGTTAGCCTACCTGAACTTGTCTACATATCCCATTCCTTGAATTTTCATTACAAAATATCAAGATTTTCATTACAATTATCATTGTTCACAATATTATCGCCATCACCAATAACAATAGTAATGCTGATGTTGTAAGGCTATATGTACTACAAACAAATGGTGAGACAAGCTTAATCATTTGTGAAAAATTTCTACATGGAAAAGAAAACTGGTATATGAATCTGTTGGATACAGGTGCCTGTATATGGCTGAAAATCTAGGCATTAGGTTTATTTGAGTGGTAACTCTCCTGCGTGTATGACTTATAGGCCCATGTCAAACAAACACTTGTGTGTAATGCCAAGACTCCTTGCCTTGCAATGTTATCTCTTTTTCTGCATCAACACTTTTCAGCTTTTTTTCTATGACAGCATATTCCCATCATTCAGCCTTCAGCCAATTTTTTTTCAGAACATGATGGTCACATCACCCATATCCAGTGGGATAACCATAATATAGCCATCTTGTCATGATAAAAAAAAATGGCTGACAAGAATGTCTTGTCATGAGTATATAAAGTACTGGAGTGAAATTAACTCAGTGGGCCTTCAGGAAGGAGCTCATTTATGAGCTCCAGCAGGATTTGCACTGATCAACAAAGGTGGAGTTTACAATTCATCAACCATGCTTAGAAGAGGGTCATCTCCAGGGGGGACACTATGTCTATGCACATGAACTTATTCCTGCCCACTGTTACCAGTAGTGTTATTGAAAACCTAAAAATATGAAAATATAAAAAATAACATAAACATGATGTTACTTATGCCTGAAGAGATGTCTGGGGTCTGCTTAACTAAAGCAGTCTATCATCTTGACACAGTGTGCCATATTCATTGTGACAAATGTAGAAAAGGATATAGGATAACATATAATATATAACATAGGATGTACCATATTCACTGCGACAAATGTAGGAAAGGTATGAATGAGAATTACTATCTTTACATTACAAGAGATGTATTTGACTAATTTTCATTACATCTGTATCATATATGCATGAATACATGTATTTCTGATGAAGATATAATAAACTGGTTCAAATTTTCTCTTGTATTGTGAAGATATCAACTTTCAGTCATAACTTTTATACATTGCTACAGCATAATAAATGACAAATATAGACCTCAGAAAATGACAAACGGGAAAATCAGATTGGCAGGAAAGGGCTAACAGCATTGCAAAGTGGAGGCAAGGAGATTTGACACAGCAAGGGAGTGCTCATGTGGGCCAGGCCTACAAGCTACACACCCTGGAGAAACACCACTCAAGTAAGACTACTACCTGGATTTTGGACCATGTGCATGCTAAGAGGCACCCAGATCCAACAGGTTAAACACAGTGAGGAGGCACTATGGAGAAAAGTAGATGATGGTATAATCAATACTGAAGAAACAGTAAGATCACACAATGAAAAATATTCACCACAAATTAGAAAACATAAGGAATGAGAAAATAATACATGGGCAGTTCCTAAATTATATGGTTGAGGTAAACTGGGATAAAACATGGATAAGGATTAAAAAGCACACTTGAATGGGTGTACTAAATCCCTAATATGTAGTACACTACAACAATCATTAAGAATAAAATATCAACTGCCACATCATCTCAGCATAAGCTGTATTGAGAGGTAAAACTGCAGATCGTCTGGTGAGGTAATGGATAAACTGGCACAGGAAGAATACAAAAGAAGAGATAATATGTTGCAAGGTACATCCATGGGCAGTTGTGCTCAAAGGTAGGATTTGAAAGAGCTGACAAATGTTATGAAAAACCAGTGCAGCTGAAAATAAAAAAAATTTAAATCTTATAAAACTTCATGATACAGTGTGATAAGCCTGTAGAACACAGAGAACCAGAAATTGTGTTCACAAACAATCAGGAGAAAGTAAAATAATCAAGGTTGCAGGTCCAGGCGATAGCAAGGTGAAGGAAAATGAGAAGTAGAAAATTTGATATGAAAAATTAAAAGATATAAAAGGCATGTGGAAAAATGAGAGCTCTGATAATCAGAGCTTTTGGTACTTTCAATATCCTGTGGTTAAACTAAGGGTTAAGATACACCAAACAACAAAAGCGGTGTTGCCTCACCAGACCTGGCTCGGAGAGATCATGTCCTTCTTCCCCTGAAAGGAGGCCCACGTTCAAACTACCAGGACATAATTAGGATGGTTTAAATGTAAGGAGGAGGGAAATTACAGAAATCAGGTAAAGAAGTGCAATCATGACTGAAATATCTATGGAGAGAGAGAAAGTGAGGGATTGTTTTTGTTTCTGTTGAGTTGTTGATTTGATGAATATTTTGGACCTACCTGAAGAAATATGTTATCGTATATCATTTCAAAAATAATCATAATGAAATCTTATCACATAGTTTTAATTAAATTCCTTATCATATTTTCTATATAAAAATTCTTAATCATTGCTGGAACTGACTATTCATACTAATATTCGACAGATGGAAATATCCTTCATTTGCATTATCCCAGAGCTGTATATTAATATATGGCTCTGCCTTATCCTAAACAGCTGCTCTCTTTCTCACTCTCCTCTGTCTTATATCACCTGGATCCGCTATTTAGATAATGGTAAACTTTTGATATGTTATTTGTAAAGTAGAATAATACTCATGACAATATTTCATACACCATTATATTTTCCAAATTATTTCAATTATTTCATTACCAAAAATAAAGAAATCAATATGTAAAAGACGGACTGAACAGGAGACTTTGAAAGTTTGTTTGAATAGTTTGGAGGGGAAACCCCAACATGGTGTTGGACACAAGCCGCTGAAACACCTAATAAAGGCGTAAAAATAGGTAGAGTCAATGCTGAAGGAATAATCCCTTAGCCTTGGCTAGAGTGAATTTAAACTCAGCCTTTTGCAGGGTGAGTGAGCAAGCGTGAGTTGGGAAGATGCCCAATCTGTCCAGGTCTAAAGACTGTTACCAAATAATTTGACTCCAAATGAGTTTCGCAAAACCTACATTCTATATACCCCTCTATCACTACATTATTGCAGTGCTACACACATTCACTGCATTTCATTTTACCTTATATATTTTCACCAACAGTTTTGGAGACATTATAATGAATTAGGTTTACTGATGAAGCACTTTAAATTAATTTGTATCTCAAACTTTAAATTGATCTAATCAATATAAACACTGTACATGATTGATATAATAAATATAAATACTTTTTTTAAGTATATTATTGTGAGCGGCGTAGGCAAGTGGCCCATTACACCCAAGCTGACCCTAACCAAACCGTGCTTCGCAATTCATGAACGCGACTGGCGGTCATAGTTCATAGGGAGGGCTGTAACCAGTAATAGCTTCTGCTAAAAGCATGGAACGATTATTGAGAGGAAATAACAGCAATAGTTTTGAGTTTACTTCAGAGGTATTTGATATAACCAAAATATACACGATAACAGATATCTTTCTAGTGGTTCTTGGTATTAATATGTTGACGTCACATAGCCCCACTCGCAAATCCTCAAGTATACGCCATATAAATGCATTTTGGCAAGCATGTGGACAATAATGGAACTAAAAAAATAGTTGCAGAAGGGAATTACTTAATGCACACAAAAATAAGCCTTTAAAAGAAAATAAGAGTTATGACATTATGGTTTCTGAACCACTCACGACTCGAACACTTAGCCAATCACAGGGCATCCAGTAATTTAGAGACGGTTGTCACAACAACCCTGTACATAGGAGGCCCCCATATGAAATAAAAAAGAAAACAAGGGAATCTATACTTAAACCTTTACACCCTGTTACCCTCAAAATTTTGTGGCCTAAGCCATTTATTTATGTTTGGTAGTTCAAGAAGCGCAATTTGAGACGATACATTATTCACACCCACAAATATTACACACACAGTGTGTGTGTGTATGCGTGTGTGTGAAAGAGAGAGAGAGGGGGGGGAGGGGGAGATGCTAGCCTTGATAGGATGGGACTGAAACATAGCAGAACACTCACTCCTTGCTTTGCCTAGCGAATTCAGATCAACTCCTTCCTCCCCCCCTTTCCTAACAATGTCCAGGTTGTTTAAACGTGGGTCACCTCTCAGGGCAAGAAGGGCAAGATCTCTCCAAGCCAGGTCTGATGAAGCGTCACTGCTTTTGTTGTTGGGTGTATCTCTGGAAGTCATGCAAAAGATGGTGGTGCTGGGCACTTACAGAATACCACAGAGTGGTCTGCCCTTTTTGGATCAATATGAATTATGGTTTTATTGGCCTTCCCTTTATATAACATGACATAGATATCATAAATCCAAAAATTTTGCCTCAAGATGTATGACATACCTGGACGTAAAATGCCAATATCTCTACTTTATCTCAACCTTATCAATGTTTTTTCTTTTTTCTTTTTTTCCTTCTTGGGAAAGTTGTTGGAAGTAAGACACAGAACAATGGATGGGGGAAGATACATGGTGGTGGGATGTAATATGGGGGGAAATGGATATATGAGGGAAAGTGGGTGGTGGTGGGAGGTTACATGTTGGGGAAAAAGATGATACTGGAAAGAAGGGAGTCTTCATGACAGCCCTGACTCCAAAAGTGATTTTGAGCTGGATTATCTCTCCTAACATGACAAAAATTTGGATTTGCAGGAGCTGCTGTCTGAAACAGGGTTGGAAAGATTCTCTAAACCCAAGTTTTTATGGATGATGAGACCCTTCAGGGATGCAGTCATGTCCTAGTCAAGGTGTATTCAAACATAACTGCAGCTTGGACCATCATTGACAGTGAACTTCTACATTATGATACCAAAGCAGGCTTGTTTTCAATGATGTAAACAAAAGAAAAATTGCCCCAAACTTTCAACTTTCTGGTAAAAACAGGAAAATCTTCCAAAGCACTTCAGATTCTCTGGATATTCATAAGTCAATGCCATCCAAGATGTTAAATCTACACCTTTGAACATATTATTCTTATTTGACAATTGTGGACATCCTTATCCAGGAGACATCCAGGAAAGTTACTTCAATTCATTTTTTCAGTCTGTTATTCATGTCTGTAATTTGCAACAGTTTTTGTTTCTTTTCAGCAAAGATTACTTAAATGGCTGTTTTTTTCAGTTACTAACACCACTGTGTTTTTACATGAAGGCTTGTCCCAAAACTTCCACCAATCTTGAGCTCTAAAAGAAGCTGTTCTGGTCAAAAAATATTCTCATGTCCTATCCCTGTAATTACAGGAAATGAGGAGGGACAGATTCAAACTACAGACCCAATATTTCCGTGTCATCTCGGTAGCGATTGTCCATGGAAACTGAGGCCAATACTCATTTTTTTTCATCAGGTCACATTCATACATGCTTCTTCTGTGAGGGTATCTGTTAATGAGAAACTTCTTGAAAGCATGGGGCAATTTGGGGTTATAGTTTACATCATTGACAAAAAGGCATGCTTTGGAATCATATTGTACAAGTTTACTGTCAATGATGGTCCAAGCTGCAGCTATGTTTGAACCTTAAGCATACACATGGACCAGGACATGACTACAACCCTGAAGGGTTTCATCATCCTGATGGGTGACACAAGCCTGTTTGGAAAAGAGAAACCAGCTTCACAGCAATAAGCTTTTTTTACTCCCCTTAGAGTCAGTATACAAACACAACTGGTACAGGGCAGCTCAACTGCAAGTATGTTCACAGACCTGCTGGGGTCTGGGGTACTGTGGACATTTGCAGCACTGCAACAGGCATGTTGTGCTTTCAGTAGTATGACAAGATGCCTATCTATCACAATACTACCCACTGTTTACAGAAGCAAAATGGTTACAATCTCAGGCTGACCAGGCTGCAAGAGATACCCAAGGTAGTCACCGACTATTTCAGGACAAAGGAGATGGATTTGGGTGACCAGTTAGCTTATTCTTAATCATCCATTCACAAGGCTGTCAGGTAGTACAATATCTTGTCCTTCTTTTTTGATATGGTGGATAGCAATGCCTTTCAGTGCACAAAGCAGCACCCACAGGTTATATGGTTTAGCTGGTTTTCAGGAAGGAGCTCTTATGCAGGTTCCTTGATGGACATTGGTAAAGGAAGAGCTGAACCGTCTCAAGCAAATGAAGACAGATAACAAAAATAGTTAAAACCACAGTGGACAACATGCATACCAAGAATAAAGTGGTTAAGCCTAAAAGACTTCCCCCTCTCCCCAACCATGGATGTGAAGAGAAGGAAGAGATTCAGATTTCATAATCATATCCAATATTTCCTTGTAACACTCTCTATACTATTACATTACTGGTACAACAATGTCCTACCTTCTACCTCCTCCATTTTACACCTCAAAATTTTCAGTCATCATAAATATTTTTCCTTTTTCTTCCTTCTGCTATGATAAGTTTAAGTAACAGAACTAGTTCATAACTATCATTGCTAACACACAAATGAGATTTTCAAAATTACTCAATTTGTGGGTATTTGTTCTTCCTTTAACCCCTTTTATTTCATAAAAAAAATACTGTGACAGAAGAGACATTTGGCTTATTTGAGAGGGGGGAATTTTCAAATAAGATGTACTTTCCAGAAATAAGAAAAATAGCACTTGTCCTTTTTTTCTAGGAACTAATATAAAAATTGAAAAAGAAAAAAAAATGATAAAGACCAGCCCATGTAAAAGATGATGGTATGCGGATTATCTTCTGAAAGAACTTTTCCAATAGAATAACAATTTTCTTTCCTTGTTTTGGGAACCATTCTTCCTTTTGTAATTATTAGCTATACAAGATATTGAATCTAATATACCTCATGCTTCAATCATTAGCATAGCTAACTGCATATAACGTGAAATTATTCTATAACATTTAAGGGGAGCATGCCTACAAGTAGGATGGGAGGGCCATATGGAAAACCATATATAAAGAAAAAATAAGCCTTCCGATTTTCTTCAAATATCGACATTCTATGTATTTCAAAAGCATATGTCTTTTGTTACTAAACTGGTCAGGTTCCCTCTTGCAGAATATTAATTACCCCCAGCATTGCATGCATTATAATTTTAAAAATCAGCTAAAACATCAATTATATACTAAAAGATTGGCAGGAGTATTTTTTTTTTTCTGACTTGGTTTTCTCATAAACAAAAAAGAAAGAAAATCTGATTAAAATCAAAATTCAAAAGTATCTTGTTTTCAAAAATCCAACAAAAAACAAGAAAAAAAGTTCCTGCCTTTTTTCATAAGCTATCAAATGATAACAGCAAAAATCATATTGAGTAATCACTCTTCACAAATAGCAGTGTGTGATATGATTTTTTTTTCTTTCTTTCTTTTTTAATAATCTAAAAAATAAATAAATAAATTAGGTATTTCAGTTGATTTCCTGTTAATTTTCTTCAACCAAACTTTATCCTCTATTTGCTCGGTACACCATATTCACTTATCTTTCAAATACTGTTCTTTACATGAAGATATGCAGACTGATTCCCAAGTTAGAGCACAAAACATATGTGACCCCTATGAAAAGTAGGAAAATCCTTAATTTTGGCAACATAGCCCAATGCACAAATGCAGTTACTGCGTGTATCAGACTGCTTGTATTAATGTTTTTTTTATGTACATGTGTTCATATGTCTGTATGGAAATATACATACAGTGTACACATGTGCACATACACATATACATGTGTTCTTGTATACACATATGTCTTTGTTAATGTGTATCCATTCCCATGCAAACATATATCTATGAAAACACATGTACATGTGCACATAATGTATATCTGTGAAGGAGATATAATAGACAGACAAACAAACAAACAAACAAAAACTGATGTCAATTTCTGTGTATTATCATTAGCTTTCCAGTAGTATGAACAAAAATTTAGATCAGATAAAAACTGTTTGAGAACAGAAGCTCGAAAATTTTAGTTAAAAAGAAAAAAGAAAACTGAATATTTCTATTCATTTTCTGAATCTTTCCTTCAATGAAAAGTAATCTAATTACCAAAGAAACTACATTCAATTCTCTTTTAAATACCATTGTTACAAGAAGATAGATTAATCTTGAAGTTACAATAATAACAAAAAAGGTACTGTCATGAATGGGTATTTCAGCAGCATAATCCACACATAAATGTAGTTAGACAACTCAGACAACTTGTATCATATACATTTGCTTATATATATGCATGTATGTGGATGTATATATACACAAATGTACATATATGTAAACTTATGTGCCCTGTGTATAAATATGTGCATAGTGTGCTGTGTGTGTGTGTGTGTGTGTGTGTGTGTGTGTGTGTGTGTGTGTGTGTGTGTGTGTGTGTGTGTGTGTGTGTGTGTGTGTGTGTGTGTGTGTGTGTGTGTGTGTGTGTGGTGCGTGCGTGCGTGCGTGCGTGCGTGCGTGCGTGCGTGCGTGCGTGTGTGTGTGTGTAAGCATGTGTACGTGTGTAAATGTGCATGAGTGTGCAAACATGTGCAGAGATAACATTTTGAGTAACAAGCATTTTGCAGTTAACCCAATGTCGACGAAATAGAGCATTCCCTTTGGCAATGCTTGGTTAAATGTTTCTGCACATAGATGGCTCTGCCAATGCTTTGCCACAAAGGAGTCAATTAGTAGATCTTGTGACCTCACTTTGAAAAAGCAGGAAAACACTTTTTTTTACTAAAGCTATCAATACTGACACTGTTATTTTTGTTAAACACATTATAATTACTATATTGTTACTGACATTACTAACAGCACTATCAAATACTAGAAGATATTACTGAAAATCAAGGAAAAAGGTAAACACATGAGACAGGTAGTTCACATAATTGGCTCATTGGTGACAGTACTTGTGGAGCAATCTATATGTAAAAACAATTACTAAATTCAACACACACCCAGCGGCTTGGAGTTAAGGAGTGTTTCACAGCTACTAAGTGACCTGCAATTGTTTTGTTCATTGGAAATAACTGTTCAGAAAGCGTTGATAGTCGCCAAAATCTAGATCCCATAAAGTTCAATGTAATGTAAATATCATTCTAAATGGCTTTTTAGTCTTTATATTTTTGATCAAATATTTACTAAAAAGTAGCCACGTCATACAACTTTTTTGTCTCCTCAATTACTTGGGCTCTTAAGGACTCCTGCAAGGCTCTCAGAGCCAGTGCTGAGCCAAATGGCTCACTCCCTTATGTAAACAAATGACTGGCATTGCTTATTTTTTTCAAAATAGAGGCTCACCATAGTTTATGTCTTATTGCCAAACCCTAAAGTTTCAGAAATGATGTTTATGTCAGGAAGTTAAATTATACCTTCCACATTCATGTAAAACAAATGAAAGTTTTGTTGATGTTTAGTTTTCTTTTTTATATAATAAATCCTTAACATTGGGAGAAATCAATTATCAAATGACACTTTTGTACTTCCATGACCCATCTCAGTAGATAATGTCAAAATAGAATGTTTGATTTTCATTCCAGTAAGGAATATATACATTTGTAAAAATTGCTGATGCAGCACTGCTCTAGCTCAGAATGATATATTTCCTATACTGCCTAGTTTTTGTTGGCAGGAATTTATATTCAAATGGGTAACTCTACATTTGTATATGAGTCTGGAACTAGTTATAACTCAATTTTGACCCTCCTGACACAACTACCCCCAATGAGTTTAGGGACAGTCCCTTTAATATCTGTTTAAAGCATTCTTTCTGGTACAGTAGAAAAAAGTACCCATTATGTATGTCCTATTTACATGGAAAAAAGTCAAAGTTGAAAAAAATGAGTACCATTCAATATACCTTGGATAAACATTGCATCTCAATCTCAATCATGCATATAGTACAGGTAAGCATATATCAAGTATATATGGTTGGTTGCTGGGGGTGGAGAAAAGAATTAAGGCAAAAGTGATAGTCTTTGTGTTTGTGAAGGCGCTCTTTTTGTTATACGTTTGTTTAATTTGTCAGAGAAGTTTTTATGTTTTTCTTTTTCTATGATGTACTGAGGTAGCCTGTTCCAGGCACATATAGTACATGGGAAGAGAGAGTGCTTGTAAGAGTGTGGGTGTGGTATGTAAGGAACTTACTCTTACATGAATTCCAAGTACAATGTGAGTGCTTCTTACAGGTATTCTTGTTTGTTAATGTCCATAAGGTTAGTGATCTTGTACAAGATTGTAAATCTGTGTTTGTCTTCTTGTCTTAAGCTGGTCGATGTTCAACTTTTTTTTTTTTTAGGAGAGTTAGAATAGCAGTGTATGCATAAAATTGTGTGTAAAAAACATGGCTGCCCTAGTGTTGATCTATGTCAAGTTGGAGTCTACAGTCATCTTCAGTGTTGACCCCTACAATCCAGATGATGTTACTGTCCCATTACTGAAAAATCTGGTTTGCAGGCCAGGTGATCTGAACATGCCATCATTGGACAAAATGGCCGTGGGCTGGGTGATGCGAACTTGCCGTCATGAGAGAAGGCCAGGGTGACAGAAAAGACTCCCTTTAACATTATTCCCATCAATAAACAAATATGGAATGTAATGTGTGTAAGCCGTGACTGGAAGAGTACCGGTTCAAGAGAGGATGCCATTTCTATACTGCACACTGTATTCCTGGCTGCTGTGACCAGCGGCACTGGATGTATTACAGAAAACTGAAAATCACAAAAAATAAGATATACAACACAAATAACCAAACGTATTTTTTTTTTTTCTTTTTCTCACTGCGTTATTCACTACACATATATAATATGGAGTCTGCGCAAGGAAAATAATCTATTACAATCTGGAAAAAGCAAATCAAAAGACAAATATTTCAAAAAAGACAAAAAAAAAATTACACAAAATAACTTTGCAAAGGAGAGGCACAGTCTTGTCACCACTCATGGGTGTTAACACGCACCCGGCCTGTGTGCCGCACGCCCGTGGTTGGCTACTTATGTAACCCACTGCCTGTATTTTCAGTACCATGATTTCCATGACACAACTGGATCCAGCGGGTTAATTGGTAAAAACAGAAAAAATAATAATAATAATAAAAAAAAAAAATACATAATAATAATAATGTACACGGCAAAAAGTCTAGCAGCAGAGTTACAGGTGGATAGCTGAAGATCATTCATATATAGAAGGAAAAGAAGGGAGCCAAGAACAGTTCCTTGTGGAACACCTGAAGAAACAAGGACAGTCAAAAGATGCACCATCAAGCAAGACATGTTGTGTCTTAAACATCAGAAAAGCAGTGATCCAGTGAAGAATTAGTTCTGTGATTCTGTAATACCTTAATATAAGTGTCAGTCTTCCGTAGGGGACTTTGGTAAGGCTTTAGCAAAGTTGAGCATTATGGCATCAACTTGTTTAGTGTCACCGTAGTCTAGTTATTGGGCAATGTGTTGTGGGTCTGTAAGGATGTTGTGAGGCTCAATGTGGTTCATGATGTGTTTGCCTATTACAGATTCAAATATTTTGCAAATGATCAGTGTGAAGGAGATGGGGCAATTGTTTGTTGGTTCTGTACGGTTCCATGTCTTGAAAAAAGCATTGGTATTTGTACACAGCCAGTCTACAGGTAAGATGTTTGAGACAAGAGGGTGAAAATAGATTGTAGGATAGGATTAAGGGAAAGGGAGGAGGACATCAGGATTAAGGCAGGGATTTGATTTGGTCCAGTGGCTTTGTTTGAGTCCAGTGTTATCAGCAGTTTCTGAAGGACATCAGTTAACCCATCAGCGACGGGTGAAATTTTTGGCAAGATTACATATGCACCGGCTTTTTGGCGCGCACTGGCAGTTTCCCCTGTTTGCGCCCGGCTCGATCGGTAGTTTGCAAGCGACATATAGCACCTAAAAGCTTTTATTTTGCTAAAATTTATAAAAATATTAAAATTTTGAAGGTTTACCTTCACTTTAGGTGCCATTGCCTAAAATCTTTACCATATAAATGAAGCCGCTACTAATGGAGAAAAACAAGCTCCGTCCGACGAGCCAGTAGCGCGGGAATGGGCATGGCATGATGCCCCCGGCGTTTGGTCCACAACAGCCATGGCATGTACGTACGTGACACCCGGTGCCAATGGGTTAATATGTAGTGGAGGAATTGGAGGGTAAGGGCTATCTGGCATGTCGGGTGTATTGATGGCTTCTTGTGTGAAAATGGATTGAAAGTGTGTGATAACTAAATATGTTTTGTTTGGAGACAACAAAGGGGGAAGAGGAGAGGGAGGAAAAAGTGGGAGCTGTGGGGAAGGAGGCAGGAGGGGGTAGGGTTGAGGAGGAGGAGGAAGAGAGGGAGGCAGCAGCATAGGATGGGTGGAAATGAGAAGAGGATTTGAAGAAAAGGAAAGAAGAGAGGGGAAGGGATGAGGAGGGTAAAGCAGCAGTTGGAGCAGGAAGTTAAGGAGCTCAAAATGAGTATGGGGTACAAGAGTCAAGAGAAGGCCTAGAGCAATAGGAAAAGGAGCTCAGTTATATGGTGAATTAAGTAGGCCACATCCATCAGAGATGTACAATACTATTGTTAATAGTCCAGAGACCAGATGCAGCTGATATGGTACCAGTCGGAATGCATGGATCTCTGACAACAGTTGTCGCACTGAATGACACTTTGGCCCAATTTGATGGTCTTGGTGCAAGTTATGCATGGATACTTGAGACAGTAAGGGACAGTGGTAACATTAGCACCAGTATCACCACAAAGAAGACGCAGAAGTAAGAGTGTGTCTGGAGTGTATATGTGTTTTGTTGTGGTACATGGTGGAATACCACAGGGTTGTGACAGAGAATCAGTGCTTGTTTGTGTTGTTGACTTGTGAATGTCTGTGTGTGTTTGAGAATTTGTGCATGAAGTGTCAAGTGTTTTCATGAGTGCAAGAATGGGAAAGTGTAAAAGTATGTGTCATTTATCCTAATTTCTTTTATCTTTCTTGAGCACGAGCGAGTTACATGTCGTGTTGCTGGCCTGGATGCAAACTGTCAAGAGGCAGTCATGGCTTGGACTAACCATTTGTACAATATCAAAATTTGTGATGGTATATAAAAAGGTCATTACAGGTTAAAAAAGGTTGTAATCATCCCTAAAAATATATACAATGGTATATTAAAAAAAAAAGAAAGAAAAAAACAATTAAAAGTAATTGCAATGTTGCGTATTCCGCTTAGCTTACTGGGAGAAGGGTAGGTACATGGAAGGATGGGCGGAGTATGTAAAGGTACATTTGTCCGACACAGTGTCTGGCAACCAACCAAGAGACTAAGCAGAGGCAAAATCTAAAAGGTGTGTCAAATTTCATTATGAAAGGCACTTATAAGCCGTACTTAATTAAGTCCTGTTTTTATTTGAAATGAAGATGACTCCAGTACTAATTCAACAGAAACATTGAAAAATTGGCAGATATTGCGTACTCTACTTGATTCTGGCACTCTTTTAACTTAATATCCTTTCTCTAAGGAAGACTCATGTTGTCACTGTATAAAAGTGTAATTCTGTTTGGCAACCACAGTTGCCAAGAACTCCAATAAAATAATGTTTGTTTTTAAAAATAAATCCTAAATTTATCCTGTGTATGAAGCTAAAAATAAATATCATGCTTGCAATGTTTATTTTAAAGAAAATATACCTGCATTGTTTGTTTGTTTTGTTTTAATATATTTTAAAGATTTCTAATACCTGATATTTTTCCTTTAATCATAAATGGTAGAAATGCATTTTGTTTTATATTGGCATCATAATTTGTGTTTTGCTCAATATCTTTTAAAGATACCAACTTTACTTGAATTTTTTTCTTGTATGTTAGATTATTTGTTTGCATTAAATGTAATGGAGATTTTCTTACTTTTTATATAAAAAAATACAGATTTTCAAATTTAAATATTCCTTTAATAAACTTAATAAAACTTAACCAATACTTGTATCTTAAATTTTTTGCTGCCATTGACATGGTACCAGTTGGCATGCTCAGATCTCTCACAACAGTTATCATAATAAAAAGGATTGTAACTTTAACACTATAAAAAAAAAATTCAAACAGCACTAACCTTGAATCCCATTCATCACTGTCAACATCGTATTTAAAAGTAGGCTTGAACAAGATATCTCCTTCATTAAATTTATGGAAAACTCTCTTTATAGCCCTCTGCTGATTCAGCTGTTCATTTTCCAAAAGAATCTTAAAATCTCCACTGCTGGCAACTTCTCTAATATTCACTGCATCACTTGGGTTGATTCTATAATTCATATCTCCAATGAAATATATATGGCTGAAAAGAGAAAATAAATAG
>NW_020868979.1:172423-186837 GCF_003789085.1 Penaeus vannamei
ATACTATAATATACTATAATAGTATATAATAAATATAGATATAGATATATATTACGTAAAAATAATATATTATATTATATCAATACATATACTTCGTATTATTAAAATATATATATAGTATATATATATGATATAATAATATAATATATATATATAATATTTTATACTCACTGATCCTCTCCATATCATCCTCCTCTACGTAAGGACATTAATAAAATATATGACTGTGCATATATATATACTCAAATATTCACCGGTGGTTAATCCATATATACGTACTAGTATTTATACGTTGAGTACGTGCTATAATACCGTATATATACCAGATTCACTACTGCATCTTAAAATAAGAGCTTATGATTATGTATACTTATCAATAAATAGTATCGAATTATACGCATAATTTATATTACTTAATACCTGTAAATAGGTGTAGGATATATAATTACATGTATCTTCTACTATATAACTTATATCATACGTGTATATCATCTTCTGAGACGATAACGTGCAATACTTAATCTATATTATATAACGATACGTGTATAAAATAATAACAATAGGCGTATTATTATTTATGTCTTTTTTCTAATATTATTGAGAGATCATACATATAGATATATAGGGTAGATAGTAATAATGATATAATTCACAAGTAAGTCCAATCCAGATACTATAATATCTCCATTACCTAGTAGTCATAATCGATATAAAAATATAGCTATATATTGTATACTGTGAGGTAATAAATATTATAACTCTATATCATATTATACGTTGTAAGATATATTTACACTCGACGTGTAATATATAACATACGCCATGCTATTATCTAGTGGATGAAACGTCAATACAATTGGGAATTCGTGAATACGATACGGGTTCTATAATAATTATTCGATATTATTTATATATTAGTTACTGGTCTATGATTTCAATATATACTGTCTGAATATATGTTACTGCAGTGTTATTACTATCATATATATCGGGGTGGTTAATACAATTATAATAGAGTATGAGAGATATATATATACGTGCTTTAATTCTATATACGTGTATCATATGACATTACGATATAATATGTATATAATTTTATACTATATACTATCTACCTATATATAAATACTTTATAGAACTAGTAATACCATAATCAACGGAAAGAATGGATTACCGGATGGAGTAACTGGGCTGCCGCTAAATAGCCGTTGAGCTATACGCCAGGAGCAGGAGAAGCATCGACGTTTCGAAAGATGTAAACGATGATCTGTAAATACTAAAAGATGTCTGAGGTAGAAGACTGATTATCTGCCTGATGGACCAGCATCAAAGAAGAGCGACATACTTATACTAGTATATATATACGTGTAAATATAACATTATTTACGTGTATACTGTATATCACTAGTATACGTAGTATCAAATCACTAATTATTCGCGGTATATTATTATATATAATACGGAGTACTATGTTACTACATTAGCTAAATGATATATAGTGTATATACTTATATCTGATATCAGTATTATTATATATGATAGAAACTAATATTTAATATAACTATAGTATATATTAATTACTACGTTGGTATTGATACTAATGATATCGAGCATTATTGTATATAGTCAATAAGAACTATTATAGATATATATAATAAGATAGTATACTTATGATATATATAGAACATATATATATATATATATATATATATATAATATTATTATATACTTATATATATAGTTATTACCGTCGTGGTGATAATATATATACGAAGTATATTATGACTTAGTATATACGATATTTTATATAGAATATTGTATAGTAATACTTATCATATATATTACATATTATTATATGATAATAGTAATAAGATAATATGACTATAATACGTGTATTATTATATCAGTATATATTTATATTATACATGATAATTATAATATTAATAGGTATAATAATATATGATACGTATATATATACATATATATATACGTGGATATATATATATGATACTATATATCTATATTTAATATATAACTATATTACGTGTACTATATCTAGATATACATATATATATATATATATATAGTTACTACTATAATATTATATATAATCAGTATATATATTAATATTAAGTAATCATATATACGTGTATAGTATATGAGCTACTATAGTATAATATAATTATATATAATATAATATGATAGTATATATTCATAATAGTATACTATTGTACTATATATGATACGTTATGATAATATATATAGAGTATGATGATTATATATATATATATTAACTAAAATATATTTAATAACATATATTTATGAATGTTATATTATATAATACTATATATATATATACTAATATATATATAAACACTATACGTGCTTATATATATACGTTGTAAATATATATATAGTATATTATCTTATATATATTACTAATAATATTATATAGTATTATATTATATATACTAATTTAAATATTACGTATTATACGCATGTTATAATATACTAGTATACGTGTATGTATATATATATATATATTAAATATATATACCATACTATACTATATACGTGTAATATATTCATGATTACTGTTCTATAATACTATTATATATGTATGTATATATATATACTACTATATATTAATATATAATACATAATATACGATGCGTGATAGTAATATATACGAGCTGTAGTAATTTGTATATACGTGTTATATGTCATAGTTACGTGTATATTGTATTAACGTGTATACTATGTATATAAGTGTACTACTATTCTTTATATATCGCTGTATATGTATATACGTGGTATAATGTATTAATGTAAGATAATCTATTATATGTAAATATTATAATATATAAGAGTATATATATTAATATACTAGATAGTATCATAATATTTAATATATATATATAAAATATAATATATTAATAACTAGTATTATCTGTAAACATTATTTAATATATAAAAACTATATATATGAATTATATACATATGATATATATAATTATACTATATAAATATTTAGATCATGATATGTTTATATAAATATAACTTAATACTATATATATATCATATAGTAATAGTACTGTCCAATACATAACTTATTAACATGTATACGATACTATAATTTGTATATACTTATATTATAGTAATATATATATACTAACTAGTTTTCAAATTTTACTTAAATCTATGAAGAGTAATATATATAACATAACTTTATTACATGAGTTGATTAAATGATAAGATGTGGGTGTAATACTATATTAATAATTATATAATGTAAATATTCATATTATTACATTCACACACCACACACCCACACGCAGATACACATCACACAACACACACACCACACACACACAACACACACTAGCACATCACACCACACACACACTACACACACCACGACACGTCACACACGCACATCACCAATACGATAATATATATAACCATTTATCATATAGTTCATAAATCAAAAAAAAATTAAAAAAAAATTAAGTATGATAATGACATACGTAATATAGATTATATGTCATAGATAATTAGCTATCATAAGTATATATCAGCGTGTGAGAGAGATGTGTGCTGTCCTTATCGAAAATTACACACACACACACCCACACACACATACAATATCCTACTCATAAACATAAAATAGTACATCTACCATAAATTCTACATAGTGCCATTATACAGTATTACATATACATCCTATACATCACCAAATGTTGCGCGTGTGTGTGATATATTAGTTATAATATAGTTATATATAATGATACAATATATATTAGCTATATTATATTATATATTATATATATATATATATATATAGTAATACGATATAATTGTATATTATTAACATATGTTTATTTATTTATGCATATAATACCTACATAGATATGTACACACAATACACATCATGTGTGTAATATGCAATATGCATATATATATGATATATATTATATATCGAATTATATTATATATATATTATATAAGTGCAATAATCATACTATATTATTATATCATATTATATATATATATCATTACATAAAAAAATATAATAAATATATAAATAAGAACAATATAAACGAATGAAGATAGCAATATATTATTTATATACCATAATTATATATAAATATATAGATATCTATATAAAAGGTATTATGATAAGTATAGTTATATATAATTAATATCATATTAATGAAATATTACAGAGTTACTTTCATATTCTATATAAATACTTACATACATTATAATGTATCTATCTATGCTATCTATTTTTGACTATCTATGCTACAAATATAATAGCAACTCATCACAATACTAGTAAGAAGTTCATTATATACCTATATATATGACTGATAAATAAGCTATTATAACGTCAATATACCTGAGTAGACTATTCATCTATATGTATAGATGAAGTATATCATATGCAACTATATATGGATGTAGGGGAATTATATATATCACTATTAGTCATAAATTATATAAAGTATATATATATAATATATTATATGAGTATTATATTGTATATATATATTGTATCTTTATGTATGTATACTATGTATAATAGTATATAATATAGTTAAAATATATATAGAATCAGATGTATTATACTATCATATATATACAGCATATATATGAGTGTGCGTGTGTTGTGTGTGCTGATAATATACTATATACTAATTAGCTATAATAGTAATGATATAACTGATATATCAGAATAATATTCACTAATCATAGTGATACATTATGATAGTATATAGTATATGGACATATTTACACAAACACGACATATATATATAGATAATATTACTATATATATATATTTATGATATATTATAATTATATATATATATACATTATTGATATATACAATAATCTATATATATAGAAATGAAGTATATAATATAATAGTGAAGTATAATAACTAGTATAAGTATATATATAAGACCGAAAATAAATAAGATACAATAAATATATATAGTAGTCATAGTATATATATATATATATTAATGAGATATAGGTTAATATTATAGATACGTCTTAGTACAACTTATATAGATATATACATACAAAAATATGAATCAGATAGTATATATAAGTAATGAACGTACTAGTATAGAGTATATATATAATACAAGATAATATACATATATAATATATATTATATAATATAATATATAAGATATAAATATCACTCATGGACTATAGCATATAGTACTATTCGATATAATATATTATGTAGGTAATATTATATTAACATATCATAACATCGAATGTATATATATTACATAATACTATACTATATACAATATAATTATTATATAATATAAGCTAACTAGTTATAATAAATATATCTATTATAAGTATTTATATATGAGTATATACATGTTTGTTAATTATACTAGATATATATTTAATATTTTGTTATTATATATTTTTATATATATTAAGTATTAGTGTATGTATTACCTATAATCGTAATACTCATTATTATTATAAATATATGAATAGATTATATACTATAATAGGTACCTATATATATATATTATAATGAACGTGGTAGTAATGTAATGATATATATGACTAGTAGTAATCAAATCTATTAGACTTTGTATAATACTTATATAACGATATGTATATATTTACACACACATACATCATCATACAGTGAGCATACAAGCATACATACAATAGTAATATGAACAATAACTATAGGATTATAATTAATATAATAGTATAGTATATATAACTTATTATACTATATATATATATCTTCATACGATATTATATATAATGTATGTACATATAGAGTGAATATAGTATATACATATATGTAACTATATATAGCATATATATATATATGGAGAATAGTAAGATATACTAGTATATTACAATTATAGTACTTATATCATATATAATATATATTATATGTACCAAGATGATAGTGATGTATGTATATATATTAGTATATACTAATTATATATTATAAATATCATATGATCATGAGTATAACTATAATATAGTATACTTATTAATATGTGTGTGGTGTGTGTGTGTGTAGTGTTGTGTGTGTGTGTCGGTGTGTGTCATTAGTATATACTAAATATATTATATATATATAGTAGGGTATATAATATAGGGGGTGAGGGGGTAATATATATAAATATATATATATTAATAGTGTGTGTGTGTGTGTGTGTGTCTGTGTGAGCAGTAGAAGTAATATATATATATTAGTATAATATAATCTATATATATATATATATTAATGTATATATATATAGACTACTTGATAGTATACTTATAACAATATTTAATACGTATTTTAGATATGATAAGTTTTATAATCGTTAAGAGTTATATAGCTATATGAGACGTATATACTAATATACACATACAGCGTCAGATTACGAGCACACCAACACTACACAACACACACACAGTCACGAATATCTACACATACATCAGCAACCCACATACCACACCACCACAAACATACTACGTACACAACACACATCACGAGACGACAACCACTACACACACGAGATACTCATAATATAGTATAAGTATATGATAATATTATTATACTTATTTTAGAGAGACTATTATATATATATATGAAATAGTATAGACTATATTGACTATATATATTATAATATTGATATAGAGAATGAATACTAAGAAGTATATTTAATATAATACACGAATCAGATAGTCTAACTTATCTCATATTATATTATTAGTATAAGTACGAATATAGAAAGTAGATTGTATATATAATATTATATTAGATAACCTAATATATTATAGTAACTGACACATATTTCATACACGCGACCACAACCACAACAATACACACACACACATCACGAAACAGCACCATCTACTACGACACACATCACCAACATCAATTTATAGAACTAACTATGAGTATATTATATATAATATTACTTAAATATCATGTATCATATAGTAATATAAATGATACATAGTATAATATATATATAGTATAGTGACACATGAACTGAGAAAAGATAATTAAAATATAATAAAAATAAACAATATAAAAATATATTAAAAAAATTAGATAAAATATAAAAAATAAATAAAAAAAGTAAAGGATAATATTACAAAGCAAAATCAATTACAGAGTAAATAACCATATACATTATTATTACCAAGATATATGGATATCAGTCCAGTCACCAAGATATCACAATGGGGGGAGCTAGAACCGGGCGCGAGCTGGGGACACTCGGGAGAAAGGGGGGGAAAGCGCATAAGGACCGCATTCCCATCCCTCCGGGCTTGCGCAACCTGACGAGAAGGTACTACGCATGGCTGAAGACGCACAGGGATTGAGGAGAGCTCGGTAGAGCCCATTCTCTAGATACTTCACTGAGCAAGAGAGTTGGTCGATCTGCCGCAACTCACGCTGTACCTCGGATCGTCCCACAGGCCTCGCCACCGCAGGGTATGTGTCATCCGAATAGAGACGACCTGAGAATGATAGGGGATTAGGGAAATCATCATCCTAGAGGAAAAGCGAGCCAAGCGATCGAACACGAGTAATGACGCCTGAAGCTGGGGCGATGCGGACGGATTTGCAGATTAACAGTCTAGTGTGCCAGTTACTCACGGAAGATGCAAACGTTTGATTAAGAGACACATAGGTCGCGGGCCAACAGTGTACCCCAACACATATACTGGCGCCAAGGACCTATTACAACGGAAAAGGCCTTTAAGACGAGCCTCCAGACACAGAAGCAATGTCCAGTTTTCGGCTACCGTACAGGCCAAAAAATGAGCATTAATACAGGGCCACTGTGAAAACCCGTGCTTGGTCTTCTGCACAGGTAAACCGACATACTCCAAAAGTACTCTTAGTTGAAGAGTGTGAGTGAGCGTGCGTGCGTAGCACAGGCCAATCCGTCTTGCTGAATCATGGTATGACGAGCCAGAGTTTATGAACTACAACTACAGAAAAGGAATGTAAGCTCTCTGTGGGCTTCAAATAATGATGATGTCACTCGCCGAACGATAAGCAACTTAACCAACCTGAAAACAGGTTCTCCTACGCGAACAAGGTCCCCAAATTGCCTGAACCGTTGCGGTTCTGGTCCAGGAGACCTCTGATAGACCCTGGGCGGCTTCGCTTCCATTTGCCTTAAATGCGCATCGAGAGCCGCCACTAGGGTTTCCAAAGACTCGGACTTAGAAATGGCACGTCATCACACCAAAGTTCGAAGGTCCTGTAACCTTGATATCTGCCCAGCGTTGCCCCACAATGACTTTGCAACCGTAGCTTCTGCCCAGTATCCAGTGCCATGCTTATAGTGTTGAAAAGAGGGCGCGTGCAACTGACACAGCCTTGCCCTTCACTCCTGAAGCTCAACAGTCGAAAGTAACGCTCGCACAGTGCCCCCCCACCACACTTCTTACAGCACTTTCTCCTCCCAGTACCAGTATACATCGCGCTTGCTCTCTAGTCTCCTAACTCAATCCTTGTTTTGGTTATTCCTCTCTAGCCTCAGGATCTCCCAAAATATATGTAAATCTATATAATATATATATATTATTACATTTTATATACCCAAAATTATACTATATCCATAAGTATATAATATATATGATATAATATCTTTACATATACTATATATATGTATATGTACTAATATATTATATATATATATATATATTATATATATATATGTATATAATATATATATATATACTCAGTACGTATAGTTATATATACATTTATTTATATATATATATATATTATATATATATATATATATATTATTTATATATATTGATCAAGATATATATTATAATATAATTTATCATATATATATATTATATATTTATATATATTATATATATCATAATATATATATATATATATTATACACAGTAATAATATTATATAATATATATATATATATATATAATTTAATAATCAATAAATTGTAGATATATATTATATTATATATAATATATATATTATATATTATATGTTAATATAGGTATTGTGTAAGTTATATATATGTATTATACCTATATACTAAATCTTATATGACTATCCTCCTCTCACCTCATCATCATTATATTATGTATATATATAATAGTATATATACATTTATATTCTATTATATATATATATATATAATTATATATATATATCATAATTACATGTACCTATATCATGTATATTATATACATATACTTTAATACTATATTATTATATTATATTCATAGATCATCTATTCAGATAAAGTATACTATATATACTTTATTATGATGGGAACAAATAGTATATTGTAATATACTTGCGGTAGATCAAATAACAAGCATATAATGACTATGTATATATGGGTATGTATGATATGTAATAATATATGTATTATGAATAGATAAACTTCCGTATAGTATATAATATATAATATGAGTATATACTAATAGGTACATATACAAGATACAGATTCACCTATCCATTCATTACTCATCATCATCAGCTGAGTCAATCCCTGCAGGACGTAGGCCTCTCCGCGTATTGCTTTTCCAGGTTTCCCTTATCGTCTGCGATGTACGTTGTCCAGTCGCTTGTCCGCCCAAATTTCGCTTATTTGTCGTTTCGCGCCATCGTGGTCATTGGTCTGGCTTTGGCCTCCTTAAGGTTATTATAGTCCAGTCTGTTCACTTTCTTTGTCCATTCTGTCGTCTCTGTTCTCCGACTTACATGCCCTGGCCATTGCCATTTCTTCTTTATTAATGCTCTTGAGTTATATCTTCTACCTTCGTCGATTTCCTCTGAGTCACACGTCGTGGCCCTCTTCCGATCTCTCAGGCAATTCCCATCATCGATCTTCCATCCTCTCTCTGGCGTCTTATAGTTTCCTCTCCAGTAACCTTGGTTGTAGTCCATGTTTCTGACCCATTAGGTCATAACTGGGAGATGCTGTGATTGATAGGAAGACTTTCTTTTTAAGCATCAATGCAAGGAACCTCTTAGTGTGCTACTGTGCCTTGCCAGCACTCCAGCAAGACTGATCGTCGCTTTTATTCCTGTTCACTTGAGAGTGTGCCGTCTGCACGAGTGTCTAGGTATAATATACGCTGCTATACTCTAGCTGCTTTGCCTTGTACATGTATTTGTTGCACAATATTAATATTACATATTACATTTTATACATATAATATATATATAATTATATATTATATATGGATTATTTAGGTATATATATATATATATTAAATATATGATAATATATATATATATATGTATAGTATGTAATATGTATATTATGATGTAATAATATACATTATGGTAGTATTCGCTTCTTTAGCATAGTAGTGTGCAGTACGTATTACAATATAGTGCGAGCTTATCATATAAATATATATATAATATAGGCTCTACTACTATATACTGAATATAGATTAAAGCAACATTACATAGTAAATTATTAGATATAATATAAAGAATTATATATATAGATATGGAGGATATATATATGAGAGTATATATACACCATACATATATATATATAATGTAGGTATAAAATGGAGTACTAATATTTATATTGAAGTATATATATAGATTAGGTGAAATATAAATATAAAGTATGATGAATAGGGTAATTAGTAGTGATTAATTAGGTATATATATATAGTGTACAGATATATGTATATAAACATAGTATAATATGATATAAATATATATATATAATATATAATATAATAATATATATATAATATATATATAGTAATGTACATAATATATATATTAATAGATAATATATATATATACTATATATGAATAGGATGAATATAATATATATGTATAATATAGTGAGATATATAGAGAAGGTATATGGTACGAAGTATATATATGTATATAATATATTGGTATATGGATTGAATATATATGTACTGAGAGGATATATGATATATATATATAATGAGAAGTATGGGAATGAATATGGAACAACGAGCGCCATATACTCGGAGGATATATTAATATATAGTAGGAGAATATATATATATAAGTATAGGATACAATATATAGGGAAAAAGGTAGTGATATCTATAGGAGATAGTATGTGAAGGTATATTAGATAGTATAAATAAACATAGGTATAGCATAAGTTGTAGATGAGGCAATATAGATATAGAAGAATGATAAATAGTAAGGATATATATAGGGATAGCTTAATGTATATGGGGGTAATATGTATATAGGGTGATAAGGTATGAAGGGTAATATGATATAAGTAGTTGATAGATATATAATAGGT
This sequence comes from Penaeus vannamei, assembly GCF_003789085.1. NCBI lineage: Eukaryota > Metazoa > Arthropoda > Malacostraca > Decapoda > Penaeidae > Penaeus > Penaeus vannamei. Next base: position 183,745 of record NW_020868979.1, read on the forward strand.
GGGTGAGTATATATCAATACATAAGTATGGTTAGTATATAATAGAGTTGTGAGGTGAGTATAAGTGAGCTTGTGTGAATAGAGTATCGATAGATTAGCGATATGTACTCATGGGTGGGTGATAGGAGAGTATAATATATATATATTATATAATAGATATAATTATATGATATATGTAACATTATATATACATATACATATATATAGTAACATATATATATACAATATATTAAATGATATATATATATATATATTGATAGTATAGTTAATATAAGATATATGTACATATTAAGGTACGTAGATAAGCGTAAGAAGTTAATTATATAGGTTAGTTAGTATAATGTAATATGACGTATATATGTTACGAAATATATAGTAGGTAGAGAGAGATGATGAGTATATATATATAATATAATGAATGTATATATATTATTAATATATATTATATATTATTATATATATAGGTGAATATAGAAATAGAATTATGATAACGTTATAGTATAATATATATAGATATGTGAGGAGAGGATTAGATAGTAGTATATCATATATAGGGATTATATATAATACGTACGAGAGAGATTATGAAGAGAAAAGGAAAAGGAGATAGTAAATGATGAATGATATGTAGTGGATGCTAGAATAGTGGATAGTAATAGTATATACTATAATGAATATAATTAGGATTCAGATAGATATATAATTTACATAATATAAGCTATAAATATATAGATAAGTAGCTTGTATAATATTATACGAGATGAGTATACGGAAGTGAAATATATATTAAGTACATAGATAGTAAATAGGAGATATATATATAAGAGATCTGAGAGATATATGAGTATATAGATATATATAGTATTGTACATTTGATTAATTAGAATAGAAATGAGTGGTTGAGATTACGTATGAATATGAAGATAGTATATAGTAAATAGTATATATATATGTACAGGTATAATATATGACATATTGACTATGAGAGATGTGAGATGAAGAGATTATATGAACGAGGTAAGATAGTATAATAAAAGATGATATATATATAAGAGAGAGAGAGATAAGAGAAAGAGTAGAATACATAATATGATACTAGAAAAGATTGATTTATTACAGATGAGAAAGGAGGTATAGGACGAAGGATGAGATAAACAGTAGAGAAGAAATAGAGTAAGCAGGAGTAAGTAATAATGAGTGAAGTAGATAGTAAGAGTGTAACGTGAATAGATGAGTAGTGAGTGGTAAGTGTGATGTAGATATGAATGGCGGGAGTAGATTTAGTATTATATATTTAGAGAGAGATAATATATATATAGACTATAAGAAATATGAGAGAGGAAGAGGGAAGCGAAAGTGAATATTATAGTATGAAACGTAGTATGAATATATAGGTATAGAGAGATAATAGAGTATGAAGTAGATGATTAGTAGAAGCATACATAGGGAGTCTATATATAGGGAGATAGACATATAAATAGTAAACGACGACTATATATAGGTAATTATATATCATTTATATATATATACATATATATAGGATATAGTATAGAGGATAGTAGAATGTGAGATATATGGACAATTAGTAATATAGAGCATATAGTAATATATATATAGAGAGGAGAGGAGAGCAGAGGAACGAGGAGAAGGGAAGAGAGAAGATGATAAGAGAGGATAGAGAGAGATAAATGGTGAGAGATACAGTATATTGAAGATGGTATAGATATATAGTGATGATGATATTAATGCGAAAATATTACTCTCTCTCGAGAGTATAGGACAAGCTTTGGATAGAATTAATAGTATGAGATAGTAGGTATATAGAGATGAAGTATATAACTATATATATCTCACAATAGATGGTTCGGATCGAGTGCCTGTGAGACACACAAGAAATGTCCTTTTATACAATTGAGATAAAGCAGATATAAAGTGATTGATGGAATAAGTGAAGAAGGCATGGGAGAGAAGCATGAATAATATTGAGACCTAGCAGAAGCAGTAACAAGACCAGGTGCGACTGACAATTGTGAGGAGAGCCTAAGTACTAAAAGTCATAACCGTAGAGCATAGGTAACAGCAAAGATTGTATGCAGATGACTCTTCACCATGGTAGAGCGGAGTAGTTTACAATTGAATAAGCATTTCAGGGCAAGGATAACCAATGAAGTGGTATACCAATAGGTTCTCCAGTTTGTGTGCCCAACTGCGTCATCACCTAATTTTTTGAACAATCACAAATACCTACTGAAATGAGGCAAATATTACACAATAGAAAATTCGGACAACGTAATAATATTTCTCATTTGAGCACTGCCACACCCTTACCTTGTCACACCTAACTTACTCCCACTATGTAGATTGACAAGTCTTTTTTTTTTTTTTTTGTTTTTTTTTTTTTTTTTTAATCTTTGCAAATCATACTCTGGTATGAATGTAAGAGGAGCAAAGATAAATATGAGAGATTATCACAATAGAAGTCACCTCGACGCACTCATTCCCAAGGAGAATGCTTCTCATAACCTCGGCCTCGACCCGGCATAAACCAATAGACACCAGACGTGAGAAAGGAAAAGAAAAAAAAGTGGAGTAAGACCTCGTAGAGGTTAGAGGACAAGTGGGGAATAATCCCTTGTAGATATTCCTCTCTACTTTAACTGAACGCACTGAATTGTGCGTCAAGCGCTAATCGTAAGAATGACCAGGTGATCAACTGGACGGTCTATCCCCTTTTAAACCTGACCACTCGACATGAGAGGAGTACAACGCACTCTTGACCCAGTCCTCACGGATGATCCATACTGTATCGAAAAACTAGGCAGACTTCGTATCCTTGATTCATACTCCGTGCTAATCAAAAGACTACACGAAAAAGGGGTTCAAGAATGAACACACAAAATGAGAAGTAACGGGGCAAGTATCTAGATTAAGGGGAAGAGGAGGGAAGCGACAAGACGAAAAACTTTGCGGTTATACTTATCTGTCACTGAGATATAAATGTCAAATTTCGGGGCATTCATTACGGAAGTCGCACACTTCCAATCTTTTTTGTTGTGTTATAGAGGTTGCAGTTTGGCATCAGGTGGGTTCGGCT
>NW_020868979.1:205632-223132 GCF_003789085.1 Penaeus vannamei
TACATGGCGGTGTCCATTTCCCTCTCTCTCCTCACATCGCTCTTAGTAACCTATACCCCTAATTTTATTGTCATTGTATCAGTTGTATAGGCCGTATTTGTATTTTTAAATAAAAAGGTTTCGCCGGGATCTGGAATTTCGTACTACTAAAATCATGCCTGGCGAACATCGCCAGGGCTGGCGAAAAATCATATTGTAACAGCCTGGCGTAGCAAAGGCGCGAGAGCTGTTTGAATACCATTTTCTTGCTTTCAAATTATAAATTAGTAACATAATTGTGTATGATGTAGGAATCACATTGAAATTCTAAAATATCTTAAAATCATAATTTGTTATGAAATAACGTATATACGTATTTTTTTCAAGACCTTCGATGTTCCAGTCGAGAGCTCAAGACATCAGCTGTATTCCTACCCCCCTACCCCTACCCCCACCCCCGAGATGACTTATTTAGATTCAGGTTGTTGTTATTTTGGTTGTAAGGATAATGTTCTTTTCACAAATGTTATCAGAAGTGTTTTTATGGCAGCATGTTTACTTTTGGCTATAGAAACATAGCTGTAGTGCTCCACCGCCCTATAATGAGGCGGTGTCTAATGATACCCTTGTAGGCCTACAGTTCAATATCTTATATCAGTTAGGAATAGTAAAATAGTAATTTTTAAACTCTTTTGTTAAAGTATAAAGTTATTTTTTGTATAAAAGTATAAAGTTGATATAGTATAGTATAAAGTACTTTTAAAACCTTTTGCCAATGTTGGCTTTCTGAGTGAGGGAGCCTTACTTTTAAAACCAAGGCAGGTGTTCGCCAGGCGCTAATATCTTGGATTCCTGCTAAATCTAGCGCTTCGGCGAATGAAAAAAAAAGAAAAAAAGCAAAAGGTTTTAAAAGTACGGGCCATAAAGTTAACCTTGTTATAGTATAAAGTGTAGTATAGCATAAAGTATAAAGTTAATTTTGTATAAAATTTTTCAACTTCTTTGTTATAGCATAAAGTTAACTTAACTCCTTTGTTATAGTATAAAAGTGAGACTATTGCGGAAACAACAGTTTCGTCTTCTCTCGAGGTTAATAATTAAGTTTACGTTATGTTATGTGCACTGCAGATGTAAACAAATTTGTGCTAGATTTAGCAGGAATGCAAGATGTTAGCGCCTGGTGATCCCTTCGCCCACCCTGGCGAACGTTGGGTTTAAAAAGTAAGGCCTCCCTCACTCAAAGGTTCACCTGGCAAAGCTTCGCCAGGCGAACGCCAGCACTGGCGAAGGTTTTAAAAGTACGGGTCTAAATCAATGGCAATTCTTTTAAAGACAAACACATCTATTTTCCTGCAGAAAAATACTATCTTCTAAGAGGAATATGTGTACTGTAGATATATTGTGATTTCAAACGGTGCACCCGTCAGAGACTCCCCCCCCCCCTAATGTTGGAGGATCAGGTGGGAAATCAGGGGTGGGGGTGGGGGGTGATTTCACTCAATGCATGCATGTTAAAGAGCAAAAGAAAGTGGAAAAATAAATTCCCAAGCCAATAGTCACATTTATGATAAAGAATGTGGAAAATAGAAAATCCTGGGACAGATTCGGCCACAGAAGATTCAACACTGCCTTGCATGAACTAACAAGAGAATGAACCCTATCATAGACACACAATGATCAGAAAGATCGTTGTGTGAACCAAAATCCTTCTTAAACTGCGGGCTTTGACCCCAGACCCCTTCCAATCGCCTTATTTTTATAATGGGGTCTTGCCCCCGGACCCCTTATGATCGCCGTATTTCCCTACTGGGAGCTTCGCCCCCGGACACCCTCCCAATCACCATATTTACCCACCAGGGGCTTTGTCCCTAGACCCCCTCCTGATCACCATATTTTCCTAATGGGAGCTCTGCTCTCAAAACCGCATAGTCTTAATAAAAGAACTTGAAAACAATATACTCTTCTAGTAGCTTACCACTTTTACCTAAGAGGAGAACTAGTGGAAACACTTGTTAGGCTCCGGGAAAATCATCATGATTAATCAATCAATTCTGCTCTTATTTTCACATTTCGCACTATTCAAAGGTTCACTTTGCACATTGTGACTTATGCAAATAGACTGATTCGGTAACGCCTAGAAACTGCCCTAGCATCGAGCACTTGGTGAAAACAAACCCTCATTCATTCAAAAACTAACTGCGCTTTGCTTACAGAGTCTGAGAATTTAGTTTCTTTGCGTGAAAAATGCCGAGGAGCTGTGTTGCCATTGATTGTTTCGAACAACAACATGATGGGAAAGAAAGGCTTAACCTTTCATATACTCCCAGATCGTGAAAAGAAACCTGAAAAATGGAAGCGATGGTACAGGCCATGAAATGCAGGAACAATCATGGGAGAGCTTGGGGCCTGGTGAAAACTATTTTTACATCTAGTCAGTACATTTTATTACATATTAATATTTTACACCTTTTCAAATTCTAGAGACAGATAATCACTTTCAAACTATCCATCTACACTATGAACATCAGGGTCAACATTGCTGACATTTGGTTTTGGCAGCAGTTATACATTTCAAAAAGTACAAAAGCAATTTTACATTTTTCTGTAGAAATTTTTTTTTATCATAATTTCAATTTACAGGCAAACCATCCTTGGATCCAACACACCAGACTTTATCCCAGCACTGTCCTTTCGATGAAAACAAAGTAGCTATACTGTTAAAAAAAAAATGAAAAAAGGAAGAAAAAAGCCTAGCTTAGGAGATACCAATCATTCAAAAGAAACCAAAGTTTCCTGTTGCTTCTGTGTCTGAAATGTCATATAGTCCAGTAGATGAAACAACTGAAGAGGGGCTGTCTCAAATTACTGATGAGAAAGAAAAATGGGTTGTGCGAATGTAGGCTTCAAGTGACCATTCTCTCATTTTGTACAAACACCTAGTAAATAGGAAGAAAATTGATGTTAGGTAATGGCACTGATTTCACAAAAAAAAATAAAAAACATAAATAAAAATCATAGATTACTGTAACAAATTATGTTATCATAAAATTATTTTCATTACCTATGTTGATCAAATAGTCTTAGATATCGAGATATTCAATTTCAAAGGATCGTTGATCCCAATTTCAGCAGACAGACAGTATGGGCACTTTTTTTTTAACTGCATAGCTTCTAGTTTTGCTTCATATAGCTTTTTCACTTTGTTTTTTTAAAGAATCTAAGCAGTCATACATCATTTTTGCTTACGCTGATAGCAAGGCATCTGCAAGCAACGGGTTGGTTTTCACCAAGTGGGACAATGACTCCGACTCATGACGTCACACCGAATTTTCAAAACACATTCAAAGAATTTTCACTACAGAAGGGAACTTTGTCTGCGAGTAACAAATTTGGGCACCTTCATTTTAATATTATGACATAATTATGTCTTTCTGCCTTTTAAATTTGAATGTCTCGATTAGTTTGCATGTTGTTCTTCCATTTTAGTAGCATTTCATGTTTGTATACTTAAATTCCACATCCTCTAGATTAACCCAATCAATATATTGTATGACAATAAATCAAACACTGACTATTCTCATGCTATACAACCTACAACAGCTACAGCACAGTGCACAATGACAATACCATGCACAATCACCCAAATGCGAAATTATTGTGAAATCACATGCGTTACCAGAAGTGAACTTTCCCCATGTCGTACAAATAGTCCATAAATAATTGTTATGACTGGTATTAGAAATAGCTACTGTGTAGAAAATAACAACGAGATTCACGCATACTAGTGTGGATAACTAAAACAAGAAATCATAAGTGCACAATTGGATGGCAGTGTGAAACTAAAAACTAAACTAAAACATTACCAAGAAAATCTCAAACTGCTTTAAATGCATTTCGTGAGTTTTCAATTTACTCTGATTTTGGTATCAATGTAAACATCAAAGCTTCCATGACAAGAACTTCATTTCAGCTAAACATGTTCAAATGCATTCATTTCACAACCTATGGTACAAAACATGTGTGCTTGTAATTTCCACTTTCCTATGCAATCTCAAAATACAATTAATGCCATGTATTTGTTCTTACCAATTGCCATTCGGATAGCGGCTCAGCGACCAGTGCGGCCCAGCATAGACTGCTTGTAATTTCACCTCTTCTTCTTTATGATAATATAATAATCACATATGTAATCTAAGACAATTTTATTAATATTGTTGAGGTCTGTTAGTATTTTTTATACCTAAAGTAACGAAATAACATAATTTATGTATATTTTTATAAGACTATGCATCCCAGAATGATCGTGATCCATAATAAACAGCAAGATGGTCCAACAATGATGTGAGGATATATACATATACTGGTGGGAGTAAATAGCCCGCGCGCTCACACGCACGCACGGCGCGCACATGCACACATACACACATACATATACATTTATATACACATACACATACATATACATTTATATACACATACATATACAATTATATACACATACACATACATGTATAGATACATAAATAAGACATACGTACACATACATATATACAAACTTAAACACACACACACACACACACACACACACACACACACACACACACATATATATATATGCCATATATATATATATATATATATATATATATATATATATATATATATACTATATATATGTATGTATATATATATATATATATATATATATATATATATATATATATATATATATATATATATATATATATATATATATATATATATACGTGTGTGTGGAGGATTCATGAAGATTCTAACAGGAAACAACGAAGGGAAGGCAAGAAACACACGAATATGCCGAAGGCCCTTTCGCAAACGCTTCGTCAGGGTATATAGTCCAGTCATTTTGGAATTACACCTGAGTAATTGCAAAAGATGCTTTTTCATTAACAACTGGTTGAATGTAACTTTAACAAAAACACACTAAAAGTCTCTAAAGATTAAAGTAGGGAACATCTTCGAAAAGGATGCCATACCGCACAGAAACAAGGTGGAAAACCGGAAATGTTGGTTTTGCACAATTTGATTAAGAAAACTAAACAGCAGCTGTTAATAGAATTAATTGAATGCATTTGCACCGAGTTTTGAACTAGATAAAAGAGAATTTTGGACAATGCTGCATTAGTCAGTTATCGTCAGAGTCATCAGTCATCATAGTCTTGGTGGACTTTGTGCAGGCTGAACCTTTGCACTGGTCACAGATTAAAGAACACTGCATGCCATTCCTCCTGCAAGTGCACCTCAGGGTATTGCAATCCGACGGACAGCTACAACGTATTATCTGCAGCAGAGATTGTGGGCTGGCGGCATGTTACTCGTAACTGGAATAATTCGAATATCATCGCATTTCCATCCCCAATCCTCTATCACTGATGAATCCTCTCCTTGCCACTGCTTTACCTGGGGATAGACATACAGACTGTAGAGTCGTACCGCTGCAGCAGTTGGTGGGAGATTCTGTGGCTGGACATTCGAGGTCTTCGATGCAAGCTTTTCATAGTATCGTTGATACCTCAGCTTGTCAAGACTGGTGCCTAGTATACCAGCAAAGAGCATACAAGTGCTTTTTCACCTGCAGTGACAGCGCCAGATGCAGAGGTGTGGCCTGCTGCATAAGGTGCATTCTCCAACTCCAACTACCAACTCCATGTAGGCGTGAAGTGGTGTCGCAGCAGGTTCCAGCGTGCAGAAATAAGAAATTCCTGCATACTTCGTCACCTACTTGTTTAATCTCCATTTTCCAGACATGATGTACTCTTAAGCTTGATTTTGGCTCTAGTCGAAAGTAGATTTCGTAGTCATATTCTGGAGTATAAAACACAAGAGGACCAATAAGTCGCCCCCAACAAGATCTGTGGGTGTGGTTTGGCCAGATTCAACAGCAGTTTTTACGAAGAGAAGGTCAGCATCACCGTCAGCATGGTGCGTTACACAACCTGCATTTTGTAGAGCCTTGCTCAACAAGCACAGAAGCGTTGCTTGTTTTGGGGATTCGAGAGAAATGTATACCGGTTTCTGTGAAGGTGATAGTTGCATCTGCTGTATCATTGCTTTCGTTGACAGTTCATCATGGCCATCAAAGAGTACCATCACTCTTCCATATTTCCGGCAGACATATGTGCAGTATAAATCGCAGAGCTCTTTTCACATCAGGGAACATATTGGCAATGGCTCTCGGTGGAGAAGAACAACTCCATCCAACGCATATCGCACAACTCCCTGAGGTTGTGACTTGGCCTCCTGTGTAAGCCTTGACCACATCAGCTGTTGGGATTGGCTTAACGTGAGTGGTATGTAAAATAGAGTGGTTGGATAAATGCACAGGTCACAGTAAAATAATTCTTCAAGCTGAGTGTCATCACAGGCGATGATCATCTGCTGAAATAAAAGCTGAGGGTCAACTTGAACGTGCTCGCTATCAATCTTTATAGACGGCTTGGATGCTGTAGTAACTGCCTGGGCATTTCGTGTGAATGTACACTCTGTGGCAGTCTTCATCTTCATGTAGGGCAGGATCTTTTCTCCGATGCTCCTGTGGTGTCGAGATTAACATTGCTGTCCGCCTTTACACCGTTCATGACATTCTTCGGGTGTTTGTCGCATCTTGAGAGAAACGATCGTGAGCAGCCACAGCATCAAGGACGGTCAAGGTGTCTGTCATATCTCTTGATGTGACATAGCCCCTTGCATTGGACACATCCTTGTTCTATTCGCCGGAATTAAACTGCACTTTTGTCAGCTCTTGCATTGGGCTATTTGTTTCGGTACAGGCGGGCATGGATAATATGTTCGTCTTGCAATAAGGGCATCCTTGGATACTATATACGACGGCACGACCCTTGATCTCAATCATCTTGCTGGGATAATATAGATGAGGAAGGGATAGGAAGTGAGGGAGGAATAATACACAAATTGTAGGAATAGCCAAATTTAATTTAAACATCGAAATTTCGTGAAATTCGTTTCCCAGAATAGTTTAATGTGTAGTATCATGTTCTAAGCAGTCAAAATATAATCATTTTCTGGAGTGACCCTCAAGTACGGTAATAGTTATAGTTTCTGGTGATTATTATTATATGTATATTACACATACCACATCAGTAAGATAGAATGTTGAATTTATAAACGGAATTTCCTTTGTTTTCTTTTATTCGTATTAATGATATACCTGTTGATTTCCAAACTGAAATGTTGAAAATGAAATTTTGCGGAGTTCACAACGCTAAATTCAAAGAAGCTTTAGTGAATGTAATTTATTTGTATTGGGTATAATAATGAACTTGCCTGGGCTATAAACTCCAAAGACTCGTTTCTGTCCGCTAGGTTATGCTGCACGTGAAAAAAGACAGCAAAAAACAGACAGCCTCGTTCTCACGCAGCATCATACAGGATTCCAATGAAACTCGTTTTAGTCAATTTCCTGTGCTCAGATTTTTGGAGACTTTTGATATGTTGTATAAGAGACTTCCCTTAATCAAAAATAGGTATTAAACCTTCTTTTGCAATTGGTCACAGGTTGAGGTATATTTTGTTGTAAAATGCCTGGACTAATACATGACAAGAGTTACATTTATACAAATGTTGGGTGCTCAGGTCACGTCGGTAATCAGGTGAGCGACGACCTTGGCTAGTTCGTGGCTCCACGTAACGGTGTTGATGTTTTTAGTTGTATGAATGAACGCCGCTTCTATCTTCTTCCTTTGTCGTGGGGCCAAGCCTTGCTTAATGATGGAGGCCTGGGACCACTTCGGGAGGTGACCGTCGGCGTCTACATGAACAACGAATGCGCTTCTCGTGCCGTGGCGTCGGAGGGCGCTGCGGTGTTGGCTGATTCGTTGTTCGTGCAGTCCTCGTGCTGTCTCGCTTATGTAGACTTTATCGCAGCCCTTACAGGGTATGCTGTACACCTGGCTGAGGGGTTTGTTATGGTTCGACTTCTTTTCTCTTACGATATTTCCCATCTTGCCTGAAGACGTAGCTATCTTTAGAATACGGCCCACCAGCGCCTCCAGGTGTTCAGTCAATTCGAGTGGGGGATGATTGTTCTCCGAGTCTTGTTCTGTGTCTTCGTCTCTCGGTCTGCTCATGATCTTCTCAGCCTTGCGTCGGAGGTGGGTGAGCACGGAGCGGGGATAGTGGAGGTGTTTGGAAGTGTTGCAGACGTGTTGCATTTCTTCTTCCAAGAACGCAGGGCTGTTTATTCTGAGGGCTCGGAGGAAGTAACCAATGACCACGCCTTCTTTGGTTCTCTTGCTATGGGCAGAAAAATAATGAATGAATCATTTTCATTGGTGGGTTTTCTGTATATGGAAAATAGCGGTCCATCTTTTCTTCTCAAGGTGTCCAGGGAAGGAAGCTGTTCATTTCTTTCTTCTGTGGTGAACTGAATGGAGGTGTGCACTGCATTGAGTCTGTGAAGGAGATCTGGTAGGTTCGTCCTGGTAGGTACTACAGCGAGGATGTCATCCCCGTAGCGGAGCCAACCACGTTCCTTCTCACAATGCTTCGGTAGTGGTCGGCCTCGAGGGTTTCCATGAACAGCTGGGCAAGGACTGCTGAAAGTGGTTAACCCATCATTACTAAATCCATCGAGAACGGTTTCCAAGGATTCCAAGGACTCAGAATGGCAACATCATCAGCAAAGTCAAGGTCGGTAACCTTGATATTGCCCAGAGTTGCTCCACAATGACTTCGAACAGTAGCTCTGCCCAGTATCCAGTCCATTCAAGTGTTGAAAAAGTGTTGGTGCCTTGCCTCACTACTGAACTAACAGGAAAAAGCTTGACAGGCCCCACCACACTTTACAGCACTTTCAGTACCAGTATACAGGCTTGCTATTAGTCCAATAATCCATGTTGGAATTCCTCTCAGTTTCAGGATCTCCTAGAGTGATTCCCGGTGCACCGTATCAAACTCCTTCTTGAGATCGATGTAGGCTGCAAGCAGCCCACGCGGCCACGCCCGAGCCCCCGACGGCGCTCTACAATGACTCGAAACGCAAGGATACGTTCTATTGTGGACTTACCAGGAGTGAATCCAGATTGCTCCGGCCTCTCAGTAGGTGGTCTCTGATACATCTCAGAAGGATGTGGGCAAGAACCTTGCCTGGTATACTGAGCAGTGATTGCCTCGGTGATTGCTGCAGTCCCATCGGTCCCCTTTCCCCTTCCAGAGAGGGATGACCACACCCCTCAACAGGTCAGGGGGAATGGTACCAGACCGCCAGATGGCGGCCAGGGCCCGGATTCACCAACGCACTTACGGTGGAAAAAATCAGTGGTATCTAGCTACCATGGTAAACAGACAGCGGTGGTATTCACTAACAACTTGCCATTGGAGTTACCATGGTAAATTTTACGTGGTCGAAGCACTGGTAACGTTTGGGAAGACGATGTCATCACGTGTTATCTCGTCAAAAAATCAATATCTAAGCAAAGTTTTGGTTTGTTTTTACACCTGATGTAACTAATATGATGGCAAACAGATCCCACAATACGGACATAGTGAAGAAATGCAAATTTCACATGAAACTAGCAAGAATAAAATCCACACAAATTTTTATAGGCCTACATTATACTAGAATGCATGGAACCGTTAAATAAGTGATCTTTTAAAGAATTCTTCTCTGACATAATCATTACAAATGCTATAGAAAAAATTATCTTGCTGATATATAAACTGGCAATACCAACGCTAAATGAGTAAAGCAATATCTGTATCTGTCGGCATTTTGACAATAAACTCCAAAGTGCATGGGCAAGAATAAGCTTGATATATTTCTTTTAACAAAAGGCGATGAATAAAAAAAAAATTTGGTCCGGTTCTTTGTTTAACATTGATGAAAAAATATATAAATTAAAAGCTGTTTGGATTGTCTCTTTGGTTTGAGGTAAACAATATCAATTACTATCTATACAGAAAATATATCCAACATGATGGGTATAATCAATAAATATATCCTTTTTCTACAATGTGCTTAAATAGTGTTTTACCTCTGACTATTATTTAAACAATCTCGGTGTGTCTAGTTCTATTTACATGATATGTGATTGGCCGAAGGAACCTAAAAGATTATGTATAGCGCTCGCTGAATGGTTGAATTGCTTTACCAGAGCCCTCTGTTGGCTACCATTAGAATGAGTTGATTTACGATTGCAACATATCCAATTGTTGTATATCCAAATTACCATTTCTTCATGAACCCTGCTTTGCTATGACTGGTAAACGCAATGGTAATTGACCGCTGGTAAATGCGTTACGATTGTATGTTTGTGAATCCAGCCCCAGGACAGCATGCAACCCATGGGCCATAGGTTCTCCACCAGCCTTTAACAGTTCAGCTGGGATGCCGCAAATACCCGCTGCTTTGCCACTCTTCAGCTTGGCGATCGCCCGCCTAACACAGTTAGGGAGGGTGCAACGGACTCAGGGCACTACCCGCATTTAAGTTAACTGTTGGTGGGTCAACCCAGTACAGCTGCTCAAAATACTCAGCCCAACGCTCCCACACTGCAACAGGATCTGAGACGATCTGACCACTTACTAAGCGAACCACTGTCCCCTGAGAAGAGGGCTTGGAGTTCAGCTTTCTCAGGGCTTGGTATGCAGGACGAAGGTCATTTACTAAGAGATGACCTTCTACCTCCTCTGCAAGACTCCTAATAAACTGTTCCTTGTTCATTCTTCACAGTTCTGCGCACCTGAGAACGGTGCAAGTCCCGGTCCCCTGCACGACTAGGCAGCTGTGGCATCCAGTCTCCTGGGAGATGAAATTCTGTCTTGATCTCGGGCGTTCACCGATCGTTACTTGAGCTGCATCAAGCATTTCATGCGTGAAGGTGTCCCACAGAAGTAGAGTCCGTCAAATTGTCAAGCGCTGCGAAACGACCAGAGACTGCTTCAGCAAACCCCCGGGCAGACTCCCCCTCCCTTAGCCTGTCCAAGTGAAACACCCTGGGGTGATCATTGGACCGCTGGGGAGTTTTGAAATGGATCCAGAGGGTAGCCACAACCAATCTATGGTCAGTACCACAGAACTTGCCACTCCTATACACCCTGCAGTTCTGGAGGATCCTTCAATGAGTGCTAACGAGTATGTGGTCGATCTCCTTGGCTGCGTTACCCGCATCGCGGTACCAAGTCCAACGATGTGGGTTTGGGCGCTGGTACCAGGAGCTAGAAATCCTCAATTTCTGGGATCTAGTAGAGTCCCAGAAAAGGAGGCTATTCTCACTACCGGTATCAGTTCCTGAACCATGGGGACCGACAGACATCTCATAGCCAGCTCAATCACAGCCAGATACCGCATTGAAGTCACACCCAGAACAATACAAATATCACGCCGGGCACATCTGTCTGAAACAGATGCTAGTTTGGCGTAGAACATCTCTCACGTCAAGTTTACAAACATCAGTAGGAGCGTACACAGCAATAAGAGACATGAAGCCAAATGCTAGCTTCAGTCTCATTACCGTTATATGCTAATCGACTGGAGTAACCTCTACTACCAAGGGCTGGAGTCTGCTGGAGATGGCCATGGCTACTCCTTGGAGATGTTGACCATCGCTGCGGCCTGACCAGTAGTAGGTGTAGCCGCCTACACTAGTCATGCCGTTGCCAGGTCTTTTCACCTCCAATGGAGCAGCCACCTCCACTCTCAGCTTCCCCAGTTCCCTATCGCAAAGGACGGGCGTCCAAGCCCCCACCCTGACTTCCCGCCTGTGGTTTACTTTTGGGCAGTCGCTCTGGTGGACGCCACCTCTGCCACCCCCGCCGACGCTGCTCCATATACAACGAGGCGGCAGGCTACGGGACCCATCATCCACCTGCGGAGCTCCCAAAGGCTTACCCCCGCAAGCTTCACTCCAGGCTGGCGACTACCAGAATGCAGGCGGGACGAGTAGGTCCTGGTCCCATTCTGCATCCTGGCAGTCGCCCTCCCGACGGGGCCCATAGCCCACCTCCCAGCATTTCCGTTTATATCTAACACTGCCAATGAGGTTTATCTGGGGGGATAAGTGAATTTGGGCTGGATCAAACATTATTGGTACCAACTGAAAAAAAGTTTAAATACTTCAACACATCTGAAAGAGTACAGAATGGACAATGCCAGACAAATAACCTGTTGCACTATGCCCGCAGACACGCCCAAAAGTGACCTAACCCCTCAGCTCTGGCAAAATTGATGTAGATGAAACATGAAAGGTACTGAATGAAACTACCTTTGAATGAAAGGTAACACTCCACCAAGTACAAAGCGACCCCTGCCAGACATACTGCCAGGTACATTAGGCCCACCAGACACCCAAAAGGGCCTAAATTTTTTTAATCAAACATTATTGGTACCACTTGAAACAAAGTTAATATACGTATGGTTTATACCAGACAAATTACCCACAAATGACAAATGCCCAAAAGTGACCCTCCCCCCTCTCTGCTCTTGGATAACTCATGTAGATAAAACATAAAAGGTACTGAATAAAACTGCTGAATAATACTACTTTCCAATGAAAGGTACATACTGCCTGGCGCATTAGACACCCAGCTGTTTTGTCATGTGTCAGGTTAGTAAGACACTTAATGCAATGTATATTTTTTACTAATCAGACACTAGATGTTGGCAAAATCATTGTTTCATCACACATTCAGTTCAACTGACAGCTGCCAAAACCTCCAGAATATTACAAGTTATAAATCATCTGTACTTCCAGAGTCATCGCTCCATTCTATCTCAGATCCGGAATCATCAGCATCTTATATTCAGTGTGATTCTCAACCTTTTGACTTGCTAGTTCTTCATCCTCAAATAGGTTGCTGGGTTCAGCAGATCCCGAGAACCAGACAAGAGCAATATCAGAAATGTTGGCGTCTTTGCCACCCAGCCAAACACTGTCACTCCACGGCCCTCTATGTGCCCAGCCAGGTCATGACCTTTCAAATTGCTCTGGTTTTGTACTTCTGCAAATTGTAGTGGCTCCCATAATGTATCTTATAGGAGCTGCCCTGCCTACAAACTGAGGTAGCAGTTCTCAGATTCATACTAGTCGTCACTTTACATGCGGCCAGACAGGGAGCACAACAGGATTTGTCTGTCTCTACCTATTCTAAAACTGTCCTTAGCTCTGCTCCCCTCCATCTTCTCAAGATGTCTCAACATCTCCCCCAGTATCTCTTCCCTCTATCCCAAATCATCCTACCTCTATTATCGCTCTCTCTCCGGTCGAATTCCTTTTCCAGTCTAAACCCAGATATTCAATGTTTCCCACTTCCCTGATTATTCCCACGTTATCTGTTGCACCAGGCTACCCTAACATTCCACTCTATCTCTACCACATCCTCTCCTTCACCCTCTTCTACCTATAATCCTCAACATCTATCACCTCTCTTCTCATTACAAGAGAACCTTTGTCTCTCAGATCTCCCCACCCAACTCTCCTCCAGAAACTCTTGAAGACATCCAAAACTTCCTAACATGACCAAGAGAATGCTCTGTTCCTCACCCGCCCCCCTCCAATCCCTCTATTTCTATTTCCTCTATATTCAAAGTATTTGCCAATATCCATAATCCTCCTCCTCAAGTTCCCCCTACCTCGCTACTTCCACTCTCTTCCAACACACCCCATCCTCTCCTTTTTCATGTGCACCATACCCTTTTCATTCCCATTAACCTTACCACTCCCATCAGGATGCTCTAGTGAATCCCTTCTGTCGCGTGTCCTTTTCTGGATCCTTCCCCTCTTGACATTCTCCCTGGTATGTTCCCAACTTCCCTAGTCTCCTTATCTCATTCCCTGGATTCCTCTCCTACGTTTCCAACAGCCTTCTCTATCTGTATTACCCATTGATTGTTTTATAATGGCTTTTTGTCAGTTATCCTTAAACAAATATTCCTCATCCTTCCTCAGCCACAGATACTCTCCATTTAATAAAGTTGCCCTATGCCCTTAACCCTTTTCTCTTTTACTGACCTCTGCTTTACTTCATTTACTCCCCTTTTACCCTATTCACTACCATGTTACCTACAATGCTCTATAACCAGTAATATCTAACACATTTTATCCTAAGCGTTAACTCACTTTTACCCTTTTTGCCACAATCCTTTACCATAATGGTATATGACCTTTGATGTCTAACACTTTTATTCTGCTCTAATCCTGAACAGCAGCAACCATCGACTAGAAACGGATCAACTACATTCCATTTGTGCACAAGAATGTATTTCCTCAAATGATGATTATCTCGTGTCCCAAGGGTCTGAAAACTCTGCATATACAATGCCCCCAAAGCAATTTATTTCACAAGTTCTAAGCAATTTTATTTACTGGACCCACTTTGGGTTAACCTGGGTCTGTTGTTCCTGCAGACCAACAGTTAAAGCCGAAACTACTATATATAGTTTTAGAGAGAGAGAGAGAGAGAGAGAGAGAAAATATGCATGCAGAGATTGACCTCCATCATCACCTGAGATATACAAATTGCAGTGTCTTATCATGCAAATGTTATGAAGTTGTGTGACTGTGGGGAGAACTACTTCCTGAGGAAATAGTGGTAGTGACAATTAATAGGCCTACATCTTACCTTATCTGTAAAACATCAGTGGTTTAGACATAAAGGGTTGAATTCATAAAGGGTGATTAGGAGTTGCAAGTTCTGATACATCAGTTTCAGGGCCTATATTTAATTACTTCAGATCTGTAAATAGGCAAAGACTATTTATTTTCAAACGCTGTCTTTGCTAAACGACCTTTAAGAATTCCATCGTTAGACTCTAAACGTTGTTCCAAGTGGTACTAAACGAATAATTTTTTATCAGCACTGGGTGGGGCCAACCTTTGGGTGTGTCTAGCAGGCTTAATGCAGCAGATAATTTGTCTGGTATTGACCATTTTGTACTCTCTGATATGGTTCGAAGTATATTAACTTTGTTTCAAGTGGTACCAATAATGTTTGATACAGCCGAAATTTTTAGGCCCTTTTTGGGTGTCTGGTGGGCCTAATGTAGCTGGCAGTATGTCTGGCAAGGGTCACTTTGTACTTGGGGAATGTTACCTTTCATTTAATAGTAGTTTCATTCAATACCTTTCATTTTTTATCTACATCAAATTTGCCAGAACACTGCATGGGGTCAACTTTTGGGCGTGTCTGGCGTGCATTATGCAGCAGGTAATTTGTCTGGCATTGCCCATTCTGTACTCTCTCATTTATGTTAAAGTATATAAACTTTATTTCAGGTGGTACTAATAGTGTTTGATCCAGCCCAAATTTTTAGGCCCTTTTAGGGCGTCTGGCAGGCCTAATGCAGCTGGCCGTATGTCTGGCAAGGGTCACTTTGTAATTGGTGGAGTGTTACCTTTCATTCAAAAGTAGTTTCATTCAGTGTATTTCATGTTTTATCTACATCAATTTTGCCAGAGCAGAGGGGATGGGTCACTTTTGAGCGTGTCTGGTGGGCATAATGCAGCAGGTAATTTCTGACATTGTCCATTCCGTACTCTCAGATGTATTGAAGTATATAAACTTTATTTCAGTTGGTACTAATAATGTTTGATCTAGCCCAAATTTTTAGGCCCTTTTTGGGCATCTGGCACGCCTAATGCAGCAGAGATTATGTCTGGCATGAACCATTTTTTACCCAATATGATATGGAAATTACCCTGAAATACATTGTGGTACCTCTCTATGTTTGATCTAGTTTTTCCCCCTTTTGGGGTCCCCAGGGGCAAGTTCGTTTGACCAAATCTCACTTGGATGCTGCTCTAAATGGGAATATTGATAAATTATTTTGAAATAGTTTCTACTAATACATATGGATTATCTTCGAAGTTGCTAGAACTAAATTCAATAACGGATATCAATGAACCACATGCAATGCATCATTGATTATAGAATTTGGAGAAAAACAGGGCAAATAGAAATGGAGGAGGGTAGCAATATTAACAAGGAAAGGAATGGTTATAAAGGAGTTTGAGATTCAGCAAGACCCCATAGTGGAACTAAAGGCAACTGAAGTAAACATAATAACCACAGCGTACCTGCCACCCCATACATCGGTGTAATCACAAGAAAGTTACCAAAAAACAATTAAAGATAAGAGCCCGGAAAAAGTGCTACAACTTTCGGAAAGCCGCAACAAAAATTATTTTAACAAGGGAATTTTAATGGCAAAATTGACTGGGAAAGTCGATCTCAGAGCGCAGCCACATTCGCGGAATGCTAAATAACCTGGTCATAAATAAGTATTGCCTTTTTAAAAAATGNAAGGAAAGAAATATTACATCTCAAAAAAGATAAGGTAAAAAGAAATATTACCATGCTCCAAAGGATGAGATAACGAAAAGAAGATAAACAAAAGAATATTACATCTCAAAAAAGGATGAAGATCAAAAGATCTCAAAGGATGAGGTAACAAAAAATATTACATCTCAAAAGATCGAGATAACAAAAAAAAATTTACAATCTCCAAAAAGGTGAGGTAAACAAAAAAGAAATATTACATCCTCAAAAGGATGAGGTAACAAAAAAGTCAAAAATAGGTAACAAAAAGAAATATTACATCTCAAAAGGATGAGGTAAAAAAAGAAAATATTAAATCTCAAAAGGATGAGTTAACAAAAGAAATATTACATCTCAAAAGGATGAGTTAACAAAAGAAATATTACATCTCAAAAGGATGAGATAACAAAAAAAAAAATATTACATCTCAAAAGGATGAGATAACAAAAAAAATTTACATCTCAAAAGGATGAGGTAAACAAAAGGAATATTACATCTCAAAAGGGAAGGTGAATAACAAAAAAAATATTACATCTCAAAAGGATGAGATAACAAAAAAAATATTACATCTCAAAAGGATGAGATAACAAAAAAATATTACATCTCAAAAGGATGAGATAACAACAAAATATTACATCTCAAAAGGATGAGATAACAAAAGAAATATTACACCCATCTCAAAAGGATGAGATAAAAAAAAAATATTACATCTCAAGGATGAGAAATATTACATCTCAAAGGAATGAGATAACAAAAAAAATATTACATCTCAAAAGGATGAGTCAACAAAAAAAATATTACAATCTCAAAGGATGAGATAACAAAAAGAAATATTACATCTCTCAAAAGGATGAGATAACAAAAGAAATATTACATCTCAAAAGGATGAGATAACAAAAAAAATATTACATCTCAAAAGGATGAGATAACAAAAAGAAATATTACATCTCAAAAAGGATGAGAATAACAAAAAAAATATTACATCTCGATAACAAAAGAAAAGGATGAGATAACAAAAAGAAATATTACATCTCAAAAGGATGAGATACACAAAAAAAATATTACATCTCAAAAGGATGAGATAACAAAAGAAATATTACATCTCAAAAGGATGAGATAACAAAAGACATATTACATCTCAAAAGGATGAGATAACAAAAGAAATATTACATCTCAAAAGGATGAGATAACAAAATATTAAATCTCAAAA
>NW_020868979.1:230632-233132 GCF_003789085.1 Penaeus vannamei
GCCGCAGTACCTACTCCAGCTGCAGCACCAGTTGTAGCTCATGCTCCAGTACCGGCTGCAGCACCAGCTCTAGCTCATCCCTCACTGCAGCAGGACAAGCAAGAGTCCAACAGGGAAATGAAGGATCTTATACAAATGTTGTTCAAGCAGATGGAGCAGATGGTTCATGATGCAGCACAGATTGGTACAGTTCCAGGAAAGGATTTTTCTTCCTCGAGCAACGGCAACATCAACCCCAGTGGGCCTTGGAAACGGTCAAGTGAGAATCGATGGATCAAAATAATCTGTTAAAGTGCATTACCTGGAACATTAACAGTTTGCAGAAACGCAAGGCGACCCTCGCTCAGTATCTTCACTCGGAAGATGTTGATGTGTGTTGCCTTCAGGAAGTTAGAACTGATGCTCGTTATGCAAAAATTGCAGGATACACATATCACGACAAACCTAATATTGCTAATCCTTCTGCAAATGGACTCGATATTTACATAAAAAATAGTATCCCATCAAAAGTGATCAGTGACAAACGTGACAATACAAGTGCTGAATATTTTAGTGTTAAAGTATTTCTTGATGGTAGAACCATCACCATCATTAATGTATATAACCCACATGATAGTGAAGTGGTACCTAAACCTCAGTATGGCTACTCTTACTGTGTGGGGATAATGGGCTCTGAGGAAGCACCTTAAAAATGGTAAGGTTTATTATGATTATCTTCAAAATACCAGTGACCCCATACACCTATTATGCCCCTTTGAAAAGACTCATTATCTAGGTGGAAAATTAGATTATATAGCTCTGTACAATCAGCACACATATACAATCAGCACACACACCCATGCACTGCGAAAGTTGTCCCTTTCTTAGGCAGTGATCATTGGGCATTAAGTATCACCCTCCCATTCGCTAAAAGAAGCCCGCCCCAGCCACGTCTTCGATACCATCTTGCCGCTAAACACCATGAAGAGTTCATTAAAAGGATTAGCTGCTGGTATGAGGACTTTATTCCTACCAGCCTTGATCACTTTAATGAAACTCTCTGTCAACAAGTTGGTAACCTCATTACCCAACTCCAACCCAGAAATCCTGTTAAACAAAGGTCTTCATCCTCCAGAGGTAAACGAGCATATCACCTTAACAAAGATCCTGAAATAAAGCTACTTAGAATGTTAATTAGGTCTACAGTAAATCAGCTTAAAAACTTGGGGGGGGGGAAACCTAGGACCTTGTTTTCTTTAGTGAAAAGCCTAATGAGATAATGACTCAAAAGCAGGAAGAGATTGTATGCCTGGGCAGAATCGATTGACTCCACAACCTCTGTGAGTAATGTGTGGAAGGAAATCAACAAGATTAAAGGCAATGCAAACAATGTCACTCCACACCCTCATCCAGAAAGGGTAGCTTTGTCAATCCTCAGTAAATGCTGCGAAAACTCTACTCTCGATAATCTTCCATTGTCCATACGTAGATGCTCCCTTAAGTCAAAACACAAAAATGAAATTGACTATCAGTGCTGATTTTTATATGAGGCTGATGCACCATTTACAAATCATGAACTTCTTGCAGCCATTAAAACTAGCAAATCCACTGCACCTGGGGATGATGGAATCACTTACGACATCATCCGACTCCTTGCAAAGGTACAGGGAAGAAATCCTCTTCATCTCTTCAACGTAACCAATGCTACAGGCATCTTGCCATTATTCCCCTTCCAAAACCAGGATGCCCTGATGAATGCAAACCAATATCTCTGACATCCTGTCTCTCTAAAACCTGTGAAAGGATTCTCCTCAATCATCTGCTCCACTAGATCTAAGATCAAATTCACCCATCAGTCTTTGGTTTCCAAAAGGGGAAAGGAACACAAATGTGCCTGGCACAGTACCTCAATGGAAGTAATGCACAAGCTTCTTACTTCATAGATTTCAAGGGAGCATTTGACAGAGCTTTCCCTACTGCAATCCTCCACGAATTTACTCTTCTAGGAGTTAAGGGCAAGCTTCTGCTATGATAAAGGATTATCTGTCTTAGAGAAGAGCAAAAGTATGGTACCAAGGCATTTAAAGTAATTATGGTGAACTCGAGTTAGGAACTCCACAAGGAGTTTTGTCCCCTTCACTATTTAACATCCTTATGCACTCTCTTTGCAAGCTTAATAGTGAGTTAGGAGACCCATGCAGCATCACATCCTATGCTGATGGCATTCTCATTCAGGTCTATGATAGGGGGAGTATGTTCTTCAAAGATTCAGTAAAAAGTGCACTTCCCTTGGACTTATAATCAAGACTAACTATATTTCCGGATTGCAAAAACTGACACTTATAAGTATCTTGGTGTTATGGTGATTGTTCCCCACCTCATGTCCCGCAATTCCAGCTTCACTCGGGAAATTGTTCAAAACATCAGGGAATGTTGCCTGGAGCGCTTAAGACCTTTACAATACATAAGTAACAGATACGTTGGTGCTTCCCTAAGAGTCCTAAGGTTGATGTACATTTCC
>NW_020868979.1:243132-263132 GCF_003789085.1 Penaeus vannamei
TCCTCCTTCTTCCTCCTCCTCCTCCTCCACCTCTGAGTCTCGTCCTCCTCTCCTTCTTCTCCTTGATTCCTCCTCCTCCTCGTCTCGTCCTCCTTCTCTCCCCCTTCTCCTCGATTCCGCCTCCTCCTCGGTCTCCCCCTTTCTCCTCGATTCCTCTCCTCCTCGTCTCCCCCTCCTCCTATTCTCTTCTCGTCTCCCCCTCCTATTCCCTCCTTCATCATCATCATCGTCTCCCCCTTCTTCCTCGATTCCTCCTCCTCTTCCTCGTCTCCCCCTTCTCCTCGATCCCCCTCCTCCTCCTCCTCGCTCCCCTTCTCCTCGATTCCCCCTCCTCCTCCTCCTCCTCCTCCTCGTCTCCCCCTCCTAGACTCCTCCTCCGAGTCTCGTCCTCCGATGGTTTAGTGATACAAGCGAGATAAACCTCGACCAGCCTTGAGAGAAACTGAAGACGCCTTTCAAGACTTCACAGAACCTTCTTACCTCCTGCCTTCCCTCCCCTCCCCCTCCTTCGCTATTCCTGTATCCCTCTCCTTTCTTCCCCTTCCCCCTTTGCACCCACCCTTCCCTCCCCTTCCCACTCCTTCTTCACAATATCTCCTTCCTTCCTTTCCTTTCCTTTCCTCGCCCTTTCACCTAACCTTCCCTTCCCTCTCACTCCATCTTCACAATTTCTCCTCCCTTTCCTTTCCTTTACCTTGCCCTTTCACCCACCCTTCCCTCCCCTCCCCCTTCTTCTTCACTATTTTTCTCTCCTTTCCTTTCCTTTCCTCTCCCTCCTCCTTTCACCTACCCTTCCCTCCCCTCCCCTCTCTCTCCTTCTTCACAATTTCTCCTTCCTTTCCTTTCTCTCCCCGTCCTCCTTTCACCCACCCTTCCCTTCCCTCCCCCTCCTCTACTATTCCTGTATACCTCTCTTTTCCTCCTCTTCCTCTCCCTTCCTCCACTGTTTCTCCTCCCTTTCTTTTCACTCACCCTTCTCTACTCTCGCTCGTCCCATCTGTCTTTCTTTGCTTCCTCTTCTGTATTTCCTCACCCTTCCTTTATCCTTCCTTCAGGTCACCCTTTCCTCTTGCTTTTCCCCTTCTCTTTTCTACTTCTTTTTTTCTCCTTTTTCTTTCCTCTATCCCTCTACCTTTATTATCGTTCTCGCTTACCTGTTTCTCTCTTCATGCCATGCTCTCTTGCTCTCTACCGTCTCTCTCTCCCTCCTTCGTCTCCTCCTCTCTTCCTCTCCCCTGTCTCTCTCTCTTATTCCCTCCTTTTCTCTCTCCTTTCTTCGTCTCCTCCTCTCTTCCTCTCCCCTGTCTCTCTATCTTATCCCCTCCTTCTCTCTCTCCTTCCTTCGTCTCCTCCTCTCTTCCTCTCCCCTGTCTCTCTCTCTTATTCCCTCTTTCTCTCTCGTCTCCTCTCTTGCTCTCCCTCTCTCCTTTCCTCTCCTTCCTCTCTCCCTCCCACGTTCTCTCCTGCTTGCATCTTCTCCTCTCCTTCTTTTCCCCCCTCCTCCATTCCCTCCCTCATTTGCTCAACTTCTCTCCTCCTCTTAATTATATTTCTTTTTTTCCGATATCAATCATCGCTTCCTCCTTTTGTTCTTTTTGTTTGTTTTTGTTGTTCCACTTTCGCTTCGCCTTCATCTTCGACTTCTTGTTTCTCTTCCTCCATCTTCTTACTGATACGGATGATGCTATTATCATTATGATTATCAGTATGATAATAATGATGATAATGATAATTATGATGATGTTGATAATGATGATTCTGATGCTGATGATAATAATGATAAAAGTAATGATAATAATAGTAATAAAAGTAATGATAATAATTATATTCATAATGATAGTAATCATGTTGCTGGTGATCATTATCATTATCATAATCATTATTTTTGTTGTAATTATTTTTGTTATAATTCTTATTTTGTTGCTTTTGCTATTGGTGTTGTTTCTGTTATCATCATTGTCATCATCAACACCATCGCCATCACCATCATTATCATCATGATCATCCTTTTAAACAATTACAACCTAAGCCATTAGCTAGAGAATCATCATAGATTTACGTTTAACCCACAATTAGTATTATTATTATTTTGAAATGTTTGATTTATTTTTCCAGTTATGTATAAGCTATACCAACAAACATGCGCCTTCTTACTACTGTCAATAAGAGCATGTTATTTATTTATTTATTTTTTTTTTCATTTCCCGAAACCTCCATCTGTGTGTGACCCTCTTAAGATACGGAACATTTTCATGGTACATTTTCTTGGTACATTTTCTTGGTACTGATCGCGTGCGTCTCCAATTGAACCGCGACCGTGTTAAAAAGGGGAAAAAATGTTCCCCTTGTTTGCCACCTGCGCCTACTACGCGACCCATATAGCGTGGCACCTATAATAGGGTAGACTGGCACTGGTGGCACATCCAGTCTCGAGGAACGCGCGACCCGGAGGAACAGGGTGATGCCTTTGTGTGTGTGTGTGTGTGGTATGGTTGTGTGGTGTGTTTTAGCACTCTATTTTGTTCCACTTGTTAATACATTCACACACATTCATTAATTCTGAACGACATTGACTTTTGTAATTTATTGTACTGCAGCACATGGCGAAAAATATCTTTCTACACTCGTCCAAGAATATTTATGCCTATTATCCAATAATCATCCGTAAAAAATTCACAATACAAAAAAAAAAAAAATTCACACGAAGGTTCTTGAAAATGACCCTACACTCCGAACAGAGGATTCTCCCCCGCCAATGCCAGACCGCGCCCCAGCCCCACTATCCGGCTCCTGCCAACCCCCTCGCCCACCCTGCCCGTAGTCCTGCGTCCACGCTGGATCCAACGCCCGCCACTTACCTTGCCAGTCCGCGCCAACGTCCCCCCCCACTTACCCCCAGTCCGGCTCCAAGTACCCCACCCCCAACCCCCCACTTACCCGCACAGGTCGGCGTTCCAAGTACCCCACCACACACACACGGTGACAGTGTCTCCGGTTTTTATAAGGTTATATTCCCTGGTCTCCGCATTGTGCAACGGGCCCTAACCGATTCCTGCATGGATACAAATTTCCCTCTCCCGGCGGTACCACTTTACCCCCGTCTTACGCAGTTTTGCGGTGGTGGGTTTTTATGTTCTGGGTCTCAGTACGTACACAATTATTTTAGGTTATGTATGATATATATTGTACATATCTTATAATTATGCTGTCCAATATATATATATACAGCTATGTCATATCTTATGAAGGGTTGTTGTTAATTTCATATTTCTACCGTAAGTTGGTATTTTATGTTATTTCAACACGTATATGTACATAATTATATCTCAATACACGTGGAGTAACGCCATGGACCCTATTTTACATTCATTTTACATTTCTTCGTCTCACTTTTAAGCTATTCTTTAGTCATACCTAGTGTTCTCGACGTAATTTACTCCCCGCGCCCCCGACTACCTCCTTGTTTTTAACACTCCTCTTGACCCTCATCTTATCACCGCCTACCAGTTTCTTGAACGGCCATCAAACCGTCCCCGTCAGTCCCCCCACCCCCGTTTTAACTTTATGCTCTGATACGCTCTATTCCCGCGAGATACCACAAAAATGACCGTAATGCATTTTACGTGCATATTCGTATATTTTCGATATATTACCCAGATCGAATTCGCCCTTAGTATCCCCACATTGCTGCCTTTCTCAAATATGTATCTCGTTTACCGTTATCAAATTTCAAAGCTTCTGGCGATTTTAGTGTTAAATATACTCTACAGCAGTCCAAATTAATCAGTAGAGAACTGGTTAAAATATGTAAACGAAATGCAAAATAAATTCTAGGGAAAAATAGCCCTAAGTGCCAGTGTGTCTTCTAAATCGGTGCTTATTTGATCTCTCCCAGCGAGTCGCCATAAAGTGAAGAGTGCGTCTTAGAATTTGAATTAAGGTTGCCTTTTTATGGAACCGGCTCTCTTTACGCGTTGATTGATGTAGGAGACACCAGGGCGCGCAGTGCCGGTTCTCTCCGTGCCTCTCTTACGGGTCGTTGTCTCTCTCTCTTTCTCTTTCTATTTAGTGCGGGAGTTGCATATCGCTCAGGTTGCGCCATATGTTCGGTGCTCTCATCTCTTTTTTCTCTTTTCTCTTGCTATTCATTTTTCTAACGGTTCTCGGATTACGCGTGGGGGAGGGTAAGTTTTCTGCTAAAAGCCCACAATGACCCTGGTCTCTTTTACGGTCTCTCTCTTTCTCTCCTTTCTTCTCCTGGTCTACGTATTTGCGCTTGCTTTTAACGTGCGTGTCTCTTTCTCTTTCTCCTCTCTCTCTCTCTCTCTCTTCTTCTCTTCATCTCGTGCTTCGTCCGTCTCTCTCTCTTCTCTTCTTTTATCACTCTCTTTGACTTTTCTGTTTTGGCCCTCTCGCTCTCTCATCTCTTTGCTAAGCTAAGTTCAGTGGCTCTCTGATCTCCTATTTGCTTGAATAGTGTGTTCTTGTGAATCTCGCTCTCTCTTCTCTTTCTCTTTCTATTCTCTCCTCTCTTTCTCTTTCCTCTTTTCTCATTTCTGCTCTCTCCTTTCTCTTTTCTCTTTTCTCTCTCTCTCTCTCTCTTCTCGGCTCTCTCTCTCTCTCCTCTCTCTCTCTCTCTCTCTCTCTCTCTTTCTCTCGCTCTCTCTCTCTCTCTCTCTCTCTCTCTCTGAATCTCTATGCTTGAATAGGTGTGCTTTGTGAATCTCGCTCTTCTCTCTCTTTCTTTTTCCTCTTCCTCTCTTTTCTCTTCTTTTTTCTCCTTCTTTCTCTCTTTCTCTCTTTCTCTCTTTCTCTTTCTCTCTCTCTCTCTCTCTCTCTCTCTCTCTCTCTCTTCTCTCTTCTCTCTCTCTCTCTCTCTCTCTCTCTTCTCTCATCTTGGCTATACGTCATACTCAATATTCTATACAATTTATTTTCTGTCCCTCTCTCTCTATATTTACGTTACTATAGCTTTTGTTATTGAGCTCTCTCCTCTTCTTTCGGTCTCTTCATATCTCCCTACATCAGCCTATTCGTTGTAGACGTAACTCTCTCTACTCTCTTCATAGCTTTCAAGTTTCCTCTTTCTCTTTCTCTTTCTCTTCTCTTTCTCTTTTCTGCGTTATCTATGACCATTTAAGTCTTCCCGATTAATAAGTTATAAATCAGTTGTCGGGTTCTGTGTATTTTCTCTTCTCGTTCAATCATACTATTCTCCTTTCTCTCTCTCTCTCTCTCTCGTCTCTCTCTTTCTCTCATCTCTCATAATACAATCCTCTCTCTCTCTCTGTTCCTCTCTACTCCCTCTCTCTCTCTTCTCTCTCAAATTCTCTGTGCTCTCTCTCTCTCTCTCTCTCTCTCTCTTTACCCCATCTCTCTCTCTCTCATAATTAATGATAAAATAAGAGATGACGGATTAAATAGTTTAACAGATAGCTTACTTTCAAGCGCCGACGGGATGAATAGCCTCCAGTACTGGCAGGAACTTATAAAAAAGATAGCTCTTTAAGTCGTGACATTCTCTTCTTCCAAGCTCCTGTTCTCTGGCCTAGCCTCCCTCTCTCGGCTTGCGGTGAAACGTTCGTTCTGTTGATCCGTAAGGGGTGCAGGGAGAATAGAGAGGTGGAAAAGGGGAGGAACAGTCCTAATGAGGGATGAGGTGACAAGAGGGGAATGAGTGTGAGGGATTGTCGGGAGTGTTGAGGAGAAAGGAAAAGGGGGGATGAGGGGGGTATTGAAGTTGTGGGTTAGACAGAGAAAGGTAGGTAGGGTGAGGCATGTTGTGTTGGGGTATGAGGGAAGATGGTGTAGAAGAGAGTGGGTTAGGACGGAGATCCGGATGAGGAGAAGGAGGGCAGGAAATTGGAGAATTGGAGAGAGAGTTGTGGGTAGAGAACAAGAGGAAGGGAGGTCGAGGGAGAGGGGTAGAGAGGAAGTGATTTAAGCAGGGGAAAAGGTTTAGGAAGGAAGGAGTGGGGAAGCCAAGAAAGGAAGAGTGAAGACAATGCCGGGTTTGAAAAAAAAAAGAGTTGTAAGAGATGGGTAGGTGTAGAGGTAGTAAGGTTAGTAGTTAGAAAGAGAGGGAGAAAGATAAAGAAAAGAAAGCAAGGAAGAAGGGAGAAAAGGAGAAAGAGGAAAAAGGAAGAAGTTATAGATGTAAGGAGAAAAACTGAAAATGAAAGAGGAAAAGAAGAGGAAGAAGAAGAAAAATGAAAAAAAGAGGAAGAAGAGAGAGAAATTGGAGAAATTAAAGAGAAGATCTATACCAGGTCGCTCGGACGAGGAACAGAGGCTCGATTATTCAGTTGGGACGAAAAAAAGAGATTTGTGACGTTTACAATGAAGCTGCTTAACTTATTGTGTGTGAGGCTGGCTGGCTGGTTGGCAGGCAGGCAGGCAGGCAGGCAGGCAGGCAGGCAGGCTAGGTAGGTGAGGCAGCAGGCAGCAGGCAGGCTGGGTAGGTGGCAGGCAGGCAGGCAGGCAGGCTGGGTAGGTGGCAGGCAGGCAGGCACGGCAGAGCTGGAGGTATTTTGGCGGAAGGCAGGCAGGCTGGGTAGGTGGCAGGCAGGCAGGCAGGCAGGCTAGGTAGGTGGCAAGGCAGGCAATGCAGGCAGGCTAGGTGGGAGGCAGGCAGGCAGGCAGGCTAGGTCAGGGCAGGCAAGGCTAGGTAGAAATTAGGTGGCAGGCAGGCAGGCAGCAGGCAGGCAGGCAGGCAGGCTGGGTAGGTGGCAGGCAGGCATACAAACAGACTGTAGGCAGACGTTGCAAACATTCAGGCAAAGTAAGCAGGCAGAGAGAGAGAGAGACTGACTTTCTGGCAGACAGATAGACAGATAGACAGAGACAGATAGAGAGTGAGTGAGTGTGTGAGTAAATAAGTGATAGAGAGATGAAGAGATAAGAGAAGAGAGAGGGGAGAGAAAGAAGAGAGAGAGAGAGGGAGAGAAAGAGAGAGAGAGAAAGAGAAAGAAAGAAAGAGACAGTTTGTGTGTGTGTGGGCGGGCTTTTGGAAGCATATGCATGTCTTCCTATAAGAAAAGAGAGAGAAGGGTGAAGTATAAGACGAGGAGAAATAATATTAAGAAAGACGAGATTGAAGAAAAAAAATATATATATCTTTCAAAAATATATCTTGCTGCCGTTTCCCCGAGAGACGTTTTTATTATTTTTTGTTGTTGTTGTTGTGTGCGTTGGATAAAACCTGGAAGGGAAAAAAACATACTTTCATTTTCTTTCTTTGCCTCTGAAGACTTTGCTCGGAGTATTTCTGTATCTAAATACCCAAAGGACCGGATTTAACTCCTTATTCGACTTTTGTTTGTGCTTTGAAAGGAGAGAGAGAGAGGAGAAGAGAGAAGAGAGAGAGAGAAGAGAGATGATGAGTGGGGACAGTTGTATGTGTGATGGGTGTGTTGTGCGTGTGTATGCTGTATGTGTATGGTATGTGAGGAGAAGAGAGAAAGAGAAGAGAGTGAAAGAGAGAGGGAGAGTGACAGAGCAGAAAGACATAACCAGACGGACCAGCAAACAAACAAACAAACAGACGGAAACAAACGAACACAAAGTACCCCCACCAAACAGAAGACAAACACCCGAATCACCGAACCAAATATCCCACAGATCGAACGAGGGAGGAACAATCCACGTAGAGGCAAACAGATTCTCTAAGTTGGCCCTCTCGTGACCTCCTAACCCCTGGACAGGCTCCTTACAGACACGCCAATGGACGCCATCGTTTGTACGGAATGTGATGAAGAGAATAAACATTCTTTCGTCCACGCACCTTAGGGTAATGGTGGGTCTAATCTCAATGAAGGTGTCGATGCATGTTACAACCGAGGTCTGTGTTCTTGGTTATAACAGTCGCTGAGCGTATGTGTTGGGAGGGACGCCTTTCCCGGGATGTGGGTGCGTATTCCTGTGGGTTACCTCTCTCTCTCTCTTCTCTCTCTCTTCTCTCTCTTTCTCTCTCTTCCTCTCTCTCTTCTCTCTCTCTTCCTCTCTCTCCTCTCTTCTCTGTGTGGTGTGTGTGTGTGTGTGTGTGTGTGTGTGTGTGTGTGTGTGTGGTGTGTGGTGTGTGTGTGGATGGGTGGAACAGAGAGAGAGAGAGAGAGAGAGATCGAAGCAGACAAGACAAGAGACAGACAGACAGATTGACAGACAGAGGTCGAAGCAAGTAAGTGCAAGCTAAAGAAACGGAGAGCGAGCGAGCGGGAATGCAAAGCCGGGAGACAGGGCAAGCAAGGGAGCATATCTGCAGTGCACCACAAACAGAACGAAAGGCATTTTTATTTATTGTCGATATTGGGCAAGGTCAAGGTCGGCAGTTTTGATTCTGTGGACTCGATGAGGTTGACCTCAGACAGACACCTTAGCTCACCTGCACTACGGTTGTCTAGAAGATAGTATGCCGAAGTATGAAGCAAAAACATTATGTCTAAAAGAACGTTTACTGATCCGTGAACATTTAACAGTATAATCTAAAGAGAACGTTTACTGGATCGTGAGCCGAACATATGTCTAAAAGAACGTTTGCTGAATCGTGAGCAGAACATATGTCTAAAAGAACGTTTACTGAATCGTGAGCAGAACATATGTCTAAAAGAACGTTTACTGGATCGTGAGCAGAACAATTGTCTAAAAGGAAACGTTACTGAATCGTGAGCAGACATATGTCTAAAAGAACGTTTACTGAATCGTGAGCAGAACATATGTCTAAAAGAACGTTTGCTGAATCGTGAGCAGAACATATGTCTAAAAGAACGTTTGCTGAACCGTGAGCAGAACATATGTCTAAAAGAAGTTTACTGACGTGAGCAGAACATATGTCTAAAAGAACGTTTGCTGAATCGTGAGCAGAACATATGTCTAAAAGAACGTTTACTGAATCGTGAGCAGAACATACGTCTAAAAGAACGTTTGCTGAAGCGTGAGCAGAATATATGTCTAAAAGAACGTTTACTGAAACCGTGAGCAAAACATATGTCTAAAAGAACGTTTGCTGAAATCGTGAGCAGGCGTTTGCTGAATCGTTAGTAAACATATGTCTAAAAAAACGTTTGCTGAAGCGTGAGCAGAACATATGTCTAAAAGAACGTTTGCTGAAGCGTGAGCAGAACATACGTCTAAAAAAATGTTTGGTGAAATGTGAGCAGAACATGTCTAAAAGAACGTTTTGCTGAATCGTGAGCAGAACATATGTCTTTGCTGAGTGAGCAGAACATGTCTAAAAGAACATTTACTGAATTCGTGGAGCAGAAATATGTCTAAAAGAACGTTTACTGAAGCGTAAATAAAACATGTCTAAAAGTTTGCTGATCGTGAGCAAAACATGTCAAAAGAACGTTTGCTGAAGCGTGAGCAAAACATGTCTAAAAGAACGTTTGCTGAAGCGTGAGCAAAACATGTCTAAAAGAACGTTTACTGATCGTACAGAACATTACGTCTAAAAGAACATTTGCTGAAGTGTGATCCTCTAAACACGTGTTCCCGTTTCCGGCAGCCTACTTCGTCGCACAGGTGTTCGCATGAGAGACGAAAACAAGTAGTCTGACCTATATCCTTCCTCGCTGTGTATTGGGGTCGGGAGGGGGGGTGTGGTTGGCGTGTTAAGTGAACAGGCATTTTTTAGTTTTGCTCTCTATGGTGAAAAGTATTGTCAATCGCTTATTTAGTGATGTATTACTGAAACTGGATGATGTGGGTGTGTGATGTCCAGACCTGAAATAGTGGTGCAACGTTTCTGAAGAGCGACACGACCGTGAAATATCGCCGTTCTCTGCGTCAGAATTTACCACGGCGATATCTACCCTGTACTGGGAGTGGCGTCTCTACCTGTCGTGTCGATGTACGGCTGGCGTGCAGCACGGCGACACGACAGCAAAAACCCGAGCGTCGATCCCCGGTAAAGAAACCCCAGTCGATAAGATCGCGAAGGAGGGTGACCCCCCCCCCCTTGGCTTCTCTCGTCTAAGAATTTCGACTTTTTTCCTCCTAGCGGTCGAGATATTGGGGGAGGGGGGCAGGGGGAGGGGGGGGAAGGATTCTCTCCTCTTAATTATAGGGAACTTACTTAAGTCTCTCGTCGGCAAAAGCTGTGAATTAATTACAAGGTTTTATAACGTGCCTCAGCTTGTCTGCCCCCGGGACGCATGCGCAGTGTGTCAATATCTGTCGTGCGCATAGGACAGGTATTGTTATGTTTTAAAAGCACGAATTACCGCGTGTTTGTTAGTATGCCACTCTGTGCGGTGGGAGATACGTATATGTACACCTATATACACACATCCAGGTGTGTATTTACGGTACAACTAATAACGCTGGATATAGGTGACGTATATACCATGTCCGAACCCACAGCTGGACTCCATCATCGTTGTTGACTCGCTATTTCTCGCGGTATAGATTGTCTGCCTCCAACCTATCGTGCCGCCATGGCCTGATGCATTATGTAATACGGCGTAATTTAACGCGGGTACATTTGGAGGTGATGAATCGATGTTGATTTTAAGGGAGCGGGCGTGGGGTCTCTTTGTGGCCTGTGTATCGATATTTGTCTTCTTCGTTAGGTGTTTTTTTTTGTCTCCTCTTCTCTCTTTCTCTGTGTTTCTATGGTTGTCTGTCTTTGTTTTCTTTCTTTGTCTGGCTGTCTTTTCTTTGTTTTTGGTTTGTCTCTCTGTCTCTGTCTGTCTATTTCTCTGTCTGTCTGTCTGTCTCTCTTCTCTCTCTCTCTCTCTCTCTCTCTCTCTCTCTCTCTCTCTCTCTCTCTCTCTCTCTCTCTCTCTCTTTCTCTCCTCTCTCTCCTCTTCCTCTCTCCTTCTCCTCTCCCTCTCCTCTCCCTCTCCCCTCTCCCCTCTCCTCTCCCTCTTCTCTCTCCCTCTCCCTCTCCTCTCCCTCTCCTACCTCCTCCCTTTCCCACCCTGTCTGTCGTCTCCTTTTCCACAGTAATACAAAGATCATGAAAAGAATAAATGAGTAAAGAATGAAAATGGAAAGAGAGAATTATTAAAGAAAAAAAAATGTGTGTGGATATATTCATACAACAGACTGTATTGATTATGAGTTTGACCTAGATGTGTGTGCGTGCGTGCGTGTGTGTTTTTGAATGAGTGTGTGTTTGCGAGTGTGGGTACGATGGATGAGGGAGTGTCTGTGTGTGTGCGCGTGTGTATATGTGTGGTGTGTGTGAGAGAGAGGAAAGAGAGAGAGAGAGAGAGAGAGAGAGAGAGAGAGAGAGAGAGAGAGAGAGAGAGAGAGAGAGAGAGAGAGAGAGAGTGAGTGAGTGAGTGAGTGAGTGAATACGAGTGCTATGAGTGAGTGAGTAAGTGAGTGTGTTTGTGTGCGTGAGTGTTAGCGAATGAGTTAGTGAGTGAGTGTTTGTGTGTGAGACAGAGAGGGAGAAGAGAGAGAGATAAGAGGGGAGAGAGGTAATGTATGTGCATTTGTGAGAGAGAGAGAAAATGAAAGAGAGACATAACGAAAAAGAAAAGAGATGAATATAAAAAAAGAGAATTGCAAAAAAAAAAAAAAAAAAAATAGAAAACTCAATTAAAACGAAAAAGAAAAACATAAAATAACGAACTATTTGTCATGAAAGACGCGAGAGAAGACCTTTTAATAAGGGAATAAAAGAGAATTGAAAAAAAAAGAAAAAACTTCAAAACTTCAAAAGAAAACACATGAGAAAGAAAAAGATAACGAAACACGATGAAAAGAATCTCACCCAATATCTTCCGGCTGATAGGACACGTCCAGTTATTAATCTAATTATGATTAAATCTATTGATTGGGATTCATTAGTTTAATTGGCTTAGATTAATTCTAGTCATATATTTAATTGATGTTTTTTTATTATCTTTTATAAATTCACTATTTTTTTCTTTTTTTTTAAAGTCAGTTAATCGAAATAATGGACAATACATTAAGATAGACGTGTAAGGAATAACCAGCGGTAATTATGCAAAAGAGGAATAAGCAAATATGCAAAAATAGAAAAGGTAGAGATGTAGAGATAAGGAGATAAGAACCTTGACGGACAGGCATGCATAGAGAAAAGCCAAAAGGGTTTTAGAAATAGAAATAGAAATAGCTTTTAGAAATAGAAATAGAAATAGCTGAATGAATTATTGAAAAGATTTATGTGTAGTTTGCGTCTTTCCAGATTCCTGATGTCGAGTTAAGGAATGTTTAATGAATTATTTAGTTTACAAAATTAAAAAGGAATGAATGGGTAATAATTAAGGGATAGAATAGAAATCTTTTGAGGTTTATTTCTTTCGTTTTTTTCTTTCCAATTCTTGCACGTTTTTTTATTGTTGTTTTTTCTTTTTCTTTCTTTCTTTCTTTTTACGCTTTCGTTCGTTTTTTTTGGGGGGGGGGGCGACAAGGAGGAAGCAATTTTTAAAGGAAATGTATATCTACAAGAAATATTTTTATAAAAGTGCTAGAATAAAAAATATTTTTGCATTTTTTTTCTTTTTAACGCTTTCGTTTTTTTTTTTTTTTTTTTTTGGGGGGGGGCAAAGAGGAAGCAATTTTTGAAGGAATTAGATACCCTACAAAAATTATTTAAAAAGTGGCTAGTATATAGATTTTGCAATATATTCCTCAATCTCTTCTTTAATTTCACTTTCATTTTCTTTTTCTTTCTTGTATAACACTATCGTCCGTTTTCGGGAGCGAGAGAGAGAGAGGAAATTTTCAAAGAATCATTTAATATACCAATACCTCCCCCCCTCTTTCTTTCTTTAACTTTCGTTCGAGCGATAAAGAAGAAATTTTCAATTATTTAATTATACCCCCCTCCCCCACCCCTTTTCTTCTTTCTTTACTCCCCGTTTTGGGGAACGAAAAGAGAAAGGAAATTTTTCAATGAAATATTTAATATACCAATCCCCCCACCCTTTCTTCTTTTCTTTACTCTTCCTTCCGTTTTGGGGAACGAGAAAGAGAAAGGAATTTTTCAAAGAATCATTTAATATACCAATTCCCCCCCCCCCCTCCCCCTCTTTCTTTCTTTTCCACTTCCGTTCGTTTTTTGGGACAGAGAAAGAAGAAATTTCCAATGAATTATTTAATATACCAATACTCCCCCCCCCCCCCTCTTTCTTTTCTTTCCACTTCCGTTCGTTTTTGGGAGCGAGAAAGAGAAAGGAAAATTTTCAATGAATTTTAATATACCAATACCCCCGCCCCTCTTTTTACTTTCCACTTCCATTCGTTTTGGGAGCGAGAAAGGAGAAATTTCCAATGAATTATTTATATACCAATACCCCCCCTCATCCCCTTTCTTCTTTTCTTTACTCTTCCTTACGTTTTTGGGGAACGAGAAAGAGAAAGGAAATTTTCAAAGAATCATTTAATATACCAATCCCCCCCCCCCCCGACCTCTTTCTTTACTTTCCACTTCCATTCGTTTTTGGGAGCGAGAAAGGAGAAATTTTTCAATGAATTATTTAATAAACCAATATCCCCCCCACCCCCTTTCTTTTCTTTACTCTTCCGTCCGTTTTGGGGAACGAGAAAGAGAAAGGAAATTTCCAATGAATTATTTAATATACAATATCCCCCCCCCTCTTTCTTTTTTTTTTTCCACTTCCGTCCGTTTTTTGGAGCGAGAAAGAAGAAATTTTCAAGGAATAATTTAATATACCAATCCCCCCCCTTTCTTTTCTTCTCTTTTCCGTCGTTTTGGGGAGCGGAAAAGAGAAAGGAAATTTTCAATGAAATATTTAATATACCAATCCCCCACCCCTTTCTTCTTTTCTTTCTCTTCCTTACGTTTTGGGGAACGAGAAAGAGAAAGGAAATTTTCAAGGGAATCATTTAATATACAATACCCCCCCCCCTCTTTCTTTCTTTATTCTTTGTCCGTTTTTGGGGAGCGAGAAAGAAGAATTTCCAATGAATTATTTAATATACCAATATCCCCCCCCTCTTTCTTTTCTTTCCACTTTCGTCCGTTTTTTGGGATCTAAAAAGAGAAAAGGAAATTTTCAAAGAATCATTTAATATACTATTACCTTTCTTCTTTTCTTTACTCTTCCGTTCGTTTTTGGGAGCGAGAAAGAAGAAATTTCCAATAAATTATTTAATATACCAATACCCCCCCCCCCCTCTTTCTTTACTTTCCACTTCCGTCCGTTTTTTGGGGAGCGAGAAAGAGGAAGTCACTCCTGGACTTATTTCAACTGGCGTGAAGTGTAACTTAGACTGACATTTAAAGGTCGACCTCACTGACGCGTTGTCTGACCAGCAGTGAAATGTTTTCTTTGGTGGGGGTCGTTTGTGGGGAAGAGGAAGAGGAAGTGGGTGAAGAAGGGGAAGAGGGGAGTATGTGGGGATAGAGGGAGGAAGACAAGATATGTGGGGATAGAAGGGAGGAAGAGGAAGATGGAGGAGGATGCATGTGGGTGAAGAAGGAAAAAAGAAGAAGTTTGCGGAGAAGAAAGGGGAAGAGAAGAAAAAAGGAAAAGAAATACGAGAAAAAATTGTAAAAGGAGGAGGAGAAGAAGATAAGAAGATGGAAAGACGCTCCTCCTTCTTGGGAGCGAGAAGGAATCCGACGATCTCCTCCTCGAGGTGCTGCGGCGCCATCACACGCTTGGGGGGGGGGGTGAAGGAAGGTATTTAATTTTCGTGTGAATGACATATTTGGTGAAGATCTATATCGTTGGTATTTATATTTTCGTGTGAATGACCCGTCGGCGACCGGACAGACGAAGCAACATCGCACCTTAGCAACTACAACAACAACAACAACAAAGACACTGCAACGCCACGAGCAAATAAAAGCCAGCAGCGGGATACTCCCCCACCCCTACTACCACCACCCCCTGCCGAGAATCACGTGACCCTCTACGCCCCTGCAGTGTCCGGTGTCCTCCTCGTGCCCCGACCTCGGCCGCCCGCGTATCTCGCTCCCACGCTGC
Source organism: Penaeus vannamei (assembly GCF_003789085.1). Taxonomy (NCBI): domain Eukaryota; kingdom Metazoa; phylum Arthropoda; class Malacostraca; order Decapoda; family Penaeidae; genus Penaeus; species Penaeus vannamei. The sequence continues at coordinate 258,063 of NW_020868979.1, forward strand.
GGATCCGCATCAGCCCGTGACCAGCCTTTAAATACGTCCGGCCCGAGTGATCTCTGCTTGGGCTTTACGAGTCTGGGAAGGGAACCGCAAGATAGCGACACATGTGCTCCGCGTGTCCCCCTCTGCCCCTCGCACCCCGCCCTCTGCCCCGGGGGATGTCCGCTGCCCGGCGTTTGTCCCCTGCTCCGCCCCCTTGGCCCCGCCCCCTGCCCGACTCACTGTCTTTGTTCCCTGTTCACGCCTCCTCCCTCTTGCCTCGCCCCCTACCCTCTGTCCCTCCCTCTTGCCCCTACCCTCTGTCCCCCCTTGCCCCTGCCCCTGTCCACGCCTCCTTCTCGTCTTCTCTGCTATTTTCCTTTCTTCCCCCTTCCAATTTCTTTGGAGCGTCGTCGAGATCACCTGGCGATTCTCTCTCTCTCTTCCTCGCTCTCTCTCTCTCTCTCTCTCTCTCTCTCTCTCTCTCTTCTCTCTCTCTCTCTCTCTCTCTCTCTCTCTCTCTCTCCTCTCTCTCTCTCTCTCTCTCTCTCTCTCTCTCTCTCTCTCTCTCTCTCTCTCTCTCTCTCTCTCTCTCTCTCTCTCTCTCCTCTCTCTTCTCTCTCTCTCTCTCTCTCTCTCCCTCTCTCTCTCTCTCTCTCTCTCTCTCTCTCTCTCTCTCTCTCTCTCTCTCTCTCTCTCTCTCTCTCTCTCTCTCTCTCTCTCTCTCTCTCTCTCTCTCTCTCTCCCTCTCTCTCTCTCTCTCTCTCTCTCTCTCTCTCTCTCTCCCTCTCTCTCTCTCTCTCTTCTCTCCTCCTCTCTCTCTCTCTCTCTCTCTCTCTCTCTCTCTCTCTCTCTCTCTCTCTCTCTCTCTCTCTCTCTCTTCTCTCTCTCTCTCTCTCTCTCTCTCTCTCTCTCTCTCTCTCTCTCTCTCTCTCTCTCTCTCCTCCCTCTCCCTCTCCCTCTCTCTCTCTCTCTCTCTCTTCTCTCTCTCTCTCTCTCCTCTTCTCTCTCTTGTTTACGATGCCTTCTCAGCCTCCCAGTGACTTCTGCTTCATTATCATCGCCGTGACGTCATTTCCCTTTAAATCCAACACAATCAAGGCTCCAAAACGCCGGACACATTGTTTATTCTATAAATTAGTTGTTAATTATTCCTGTATTCAGTCGCGCCTACACGCTGTGAGGAGCTTGTTGTTGCTGACCAGTTGATAGGCCTAGCTCGACCCCTCTTCGCCCCTTCCCCCGTGCTTTTAGGCCTGACGCCCCCCCCCCCCCTCGCCTCACGCCGCCCGCATGCACCCGCCCACGCACGCGAGGCCTATCGATCGTGACGTCATTACCTTGCCTTACGTTCGTTACACAAACATCTTGGTCCGGTCCGTAAGTTCTTCAGGAATCTGTCAGAACACAGCGCACGCGCGCGCGCGCACACACACACTCAACACACACACACACACACACACACACACACACACACACACACACACACACACACACACACACACACACACACATACGTACATGCATATATATGTCTATATATATATATATATATATATATATATATATATATATATATATATATATAAATATATATATATATGTGTGGTGTGTGTGTGTGTGGTGTGTGTGTGTGTGTGTGTGTGTTGTGTATGTATGTATGTAAATGTATGTATATACATGTAAATATATGTATATGTGTGTGCGTATGTGTTAATATGCATATTCATACACACACATATATAAATATGGATATACACCCACACATATATCCATATATATTTCATTTGAAGCCGTTGTCAAGTTCATGGATTACGCTGTTAATTGCCGTGTTCAATCCCATGTCATCGCCACTGTTGCCACATGTCTGTTTCATGGCAATGATGCTTTTCCTTTCAGCGATATCCGCGCGATGATTATGATTATCATTTAATTAGCAAATGGTCATTGTTGTTATTGTTTTTAGAATTATCAGTGATGTTGTTTTTGTTGTGAATGGCGTCATTGTTGGTGTGTTTTTATTTGTTGTTGGTTTTTGTTTTTATTACTGTTAGTGTTGTTGTTATTGTTATTATGATAATGATTCTTGTTATTATTGTTATTAGTAGTAGTACCATTGTCATTAGTATTGTTGTGATTATCATTATCATCATTATTTGTGATTATCATTATCATCATTATTATTGTTATTGTTATTATTATTATCATCATCATTATTATTATTATTATTATTATTATTATTATTATTATTATTATTATAAATTATTATCATAATTATTATCATTATCATTATCATTATCATTATTAACATTATTATTGTTATTATTTTATTATTATTATTGTTGTTTGTTAGAATTATTATCATTATCATCATCATAAGTATTATTAGAGTCATTTATTTATATGTTTCAGAGAAAAGAAAAAAATGTTCGAGGATGAGGAGAGATGAAAAGTAATAATCCTTCTCGTTTTCTCTTTTTCTTTATTTAATCGGGTTTCTGCTTCGTTCTCTTTGCCTTTCTCTTAATTCAATTGCCGTCGAGGGTAATTATTGTTAATGTCATTAAGAGTGGAAGAGCTGAAAGAAAAGCTAATTTGAAGAGAGAAAGAGAAAAGGAAAGGGAGAAAGAGGGAGAGGGAGAGAGGGGAGAGGGGGGAGAAGTGGTGAGGGAGGGAGGAAGGGAAGGGAGGGAAGGAGGAGGAAAGGAGGAGGAGAGAAGGGAGAAAAGGAGGGGGAGATGGAGGGGAAGGGGGGGGGGAAGGGAGAGAGAGAGAGAGAGAGAGAGAGGGAGAGGAGAGAGAGAGAGAGAGAGAGAGAGAGAGAGGGAGAGGAGAGAGAGAGAGAGAGAGAGAGAGAGAGACCCTGGTTGGCCGTGAGTTTCGAGCCGAGTATAAACGTGAAGACTCCTTGCGCCTCATCTCTTAAACGCTGCCAGAGTTGCCTTGACTGGACTAATCTCCATATTTTCTTTTTTTCTCTCTTGCAGAATGATGGCGGCCGTGTGAGGAGCGAGTCATTCCAATCATTCCATTATCTCCAGCTTCTGTGATGGATAATCTGTGAACAAGCCCCGAAGGAAAGGAAAAACAAAAACAAAAGACGATCGCAGTGAAGGAATCGGAATCGCCAAAACGTTGATTCGTGTGTTCTCCGTGTCCCTTATTGTGTGGATTCGAAACCTTTGACAAATATGACACAAGGGATTCAATTTCGGTGTTTTATTGATCTATTCTGTTGGACGATAAGTGCAAAAACCATGTCCGGAATTAAAGGAAAGTCAATTGCCTGTTTATGAAGTGCGCGCAGAAATGCACAGTGGGAGATAACACACAAGTGAGAAAAACAAAACCAATAATTGACCAATAATTGCAAAAGCTAAAATAAAGTATGGATACTGGAGAGGCCATTGTATAGACGCCACTTTTCCCCGATTTCATAAAATTTAGATCAGATTCCCTCGCTCTCCTTCCGAGCGAGAGAGAGAGAGGGTTCTAAGCCGAACGTCTCGGGAGATTACAAAGTTGTTTTCTTAGTTCTCCCGAGCGCTACCGGGAGTTCGTGGAAGACGCGTCAGCCTCCTCTCGCGGTACTTTGCGCACTGAGGGCCGCTGGCGAAGGAAACCCGAGGAAAAGTGCAAAGATCTAAGCTACTTCTATTGCCCGGTGATCTGTGAATTTCAGTGTGGTAGAAAGTGAAAAAATATATATATTTAAAAAGGGAGAAAACAACCAGAACTGTCTAGATATTTTTTGTTTTCTAAAGTGATACGAGACGTAAATTCCCGAAAGCTCCGCCCCCCCACCCGACCCCCCCTCCTCCTGCTACATCAGCCCTCTCCAAGAAAACAAAATGGCGGAGCTCCTAAGCGTGCAAGTGCCCAGCCGGCGCGGGTTGGGCGGCTATGCGGAATTCCACAAGGAGGGCGCCACCACGCCTATGATGGGCTCGCCGGCCGCCCATGCGCCTTATCTCAACTCGGCTCTCACCCACGCCCGCATCAGGTAAGTCCGCCCACATGTAATTCTGTATATATCGCCTCTCATCTCACTCTTTTCTTCTTTATTTTTTTTTTCGGTTTTTGGAGTCGATTTAGAATATATATTTTTTTTAGCTTTGGTATTTATATTCCCTTTCTTCTCTACATTACTATTATCATTACTATTAAGATCACTATTGTTATCATTATCATTATTTTCATCAACATTACCACCATCATTATTGCCAAAAATCGCTGTCACCATCACAACTATTATTATTCATAACACTTTTATTTTTATTATACAAACTTTTTACCAAAAATGCTAATATTACTCATCAGATAAGTTATAGCACAGGATAATGCGATGAATAATAAAACGATGAAATAATGGCACGAATCCAAGGGGAAGGGAGTGTCTGAGGAGAGGGAGTAAGAAGAGGAGAGAAGAGGAGAGCGAAGAAGAGGAGGACAAGGAGAGAGGGGGGAAGGAGGGTGGGGAGGAGAAGGAGGAAAGGGGGAAGGAGGAGGAGGATGAAGAAGGGAGGAAGTGAAGAGAGGACAAGGAGGAGAGGAAGGGAAGGAGGGGGTAACGAACAAAAGGAGGAGGACAAGGAGGAAGAGGGGGAGGAGGAGGAAGAGAGGGGAGGAGAAGGAGGATGACGACGACAACGATAAGGAGGAGAAGAGAAGAGAAGAGGAGAAAGAAGAAGGAGTACAAGGAGGAGGAGGGTTTGATAGTGGAGGCGTAGGGAAAGAATGGAAAGAAGAGGAAGATGAATACATGAAAAAGAAAGAGTATTAGGAGCAGAAACTAGAGACGTGAAATGGTATTTTGTGTTAAAACTATTCACTCACTCACTCACTCTCTCTCTCTCTCTCTCTCTCTCTCTCTCTCTCTCTCTCTCTCTCTCTCTCTCTCTCTCTCTCTCTCTCTCTCTCTCTCTCTCTCTCTCTCTCTCTCTCTCTTCTTTCTCTCTCTCTCTCTCTCCTTATTTTTGGATGTATTATCTCTTCCTCCAGACCCTGCACTTGGCTCATCACCTGCACACTTAATGACGTCACACTTCCATCACAAATTCGTAATGACGTCACTAGTCAGCTGATGGATATTTC
>NW_020868979.1:268022-270522 GCF_003789085.1 Penaeus vannamei
ATGAATGAAACGGTGATATAGGCCTATTGGTTATAATGAAATAATATACTCGTAAATAGAATCGTGGTTGCGTGCGGTCAGGAAGAGAAACAATGTTCTTTTTTTAGAGAAAGCAAAGTTTTATTCTTTTTTTTTTCTTTCTTTTTCTTCTTAATTTTTACGGACTATCAGGTTTTTTCCTTATTTTCTTTATTTTTGCAAGCACCTTTTTCTTCTTTTTCCTTTTATTTTCCTTATTCTTTTTTCCCAAACCACCAATCTTTGTTTCTTCTCCTTCATTTTCCAGTCTTTTCTTCTTCGTCCTCATTTTTTTCTATTATTTTTTGGCTCATTCTTCATTTTTCCAGACAGCATTTTTTTTTTTTTTTCTTCTTCTCCATTTCCCGGAGTAAAAAAGGCGATGCGGTTAGCCAGCCACGCGCGCCAGTGACGTCATAAATACGTGTTACCAAGACGGAGAAGCATCACTGTTGCCACAACGGAATCAGAAACACATGACTCAGTGATGCCGGTCGGTGGGAGGAGGGGAGGGATGGAGGGGGAGAGAGAGAGGGGGACTCGGTAAGGAGGGAGAGAGAGAGAGAAGAGAAGACAGAAGAGAAGAGAAGACAGAAAGACAGAGAAGAGATAAAGACGAGAGTGAGAGATGAGAGAACAGACAGACAGAAAGAGAGAGAGAAAAAGTATTGTCTCCCAACCGACGTCGACACAACGCGGGTACAATAAAATGATGAAGCTCAACGTACATGTAAAGAATGTAATGATCCTTTTGTCACTCCAATGTCGTTGTGCCTTTTACGCGTTTTGTCAATTTTATTATATCCACGTTGTATGTCTATTTATCTATCTACACACACAACACACACACACACACACCACACACACACACACACACACACCACACACACACACACACACACACACACACACACACACACACACACACACACACACACACACACACATAATAAATCTGCATTTTCTTTCTCTTTCTTTCTTTTAATGTCTTCGCTCCTCTCTCTCTCTCTCTCTCTCTCTCCTCTCTCTCTCTCTCTCTCTCTCTCTCTCTCTCTCTCTCTCTCTCTCTCTCTCTCTCTCTCTCCTTCTCTTTCTCTTTCTCTTTCTTTCTCTCTCTCTCTCTCCTCTCTCTCTCTCTCTCTCTCTCTCTCTCTCTCTCTCTCTCTCCTCTCTCTTCCTCTCTCTCTCCTCCCTTCCTCCCTTCCTCTCCTCTCTTCTCTCTCTCTCTCTCTCTCTCTCTCTCTCTCTCTCTCTCTCTCTCTCTCTCTCTCTCTCTCTCTCTCTCTCTCTCTCTCTCTCTCCTTCAGTTTAAGCTTCTCGTGTCATCCTCTCTTACGCAATCGTTCGTCCTTCAACTGCCTTTTAGAAAGAAAATTGTATCTTATTTTACATTCGGGAGATCCACTGCCAGGGACGCCATTTTGTATCCAAGGGTCACTTCTGCGGTGGTTTTATCGAGATTTTCGACCATTTCTTCTGCGTGTTGCTTGTGTTTGATTCACCATGGAGACCGCGCGTTCTGGTCCCGGCTCTGCTGGTCTTTCTCTCTCTTCTCTTTCTTTCTCTCTCTTTCTTCTCTCTCTCTTCTCTCTCTCTTCTCTCTCTCTCTCTCTCTCTCTCTCTCTCTCTCTCTCTCTCTCTCTCTCTCTCTCTCTCTCTCTCTCTCTCTCTCTCTCTCCTCTCTCTCTCTCTCTCTCTCCTCTCTCTCCTCCTCCTCTCTTCTCTCTCTTTCTCTCTCTTTCTCTCTCTCTCTCTCTCTCTCTCTCTCTCTCTCTCTCTCTCTCTTCTCTCTCTCTCTCTCTCTCTCTCTCTCTCTTCTCTCTCTCTCTCTCTCTCTTCTCTTTCTCTCTCTATCTAGCTATCTATCTCTTTCTCACACACACATAGATATATATGTACACATACATGTATAATCTTTTTCATCTGATTCTTATTCCACCCTTAGGCCACACCAATTTTATTTGTTGCTTCTTTAATTCACCTCTTCGATTTTTTTTTTTTTTTTTTTTTTTTTTTTGAAGAAAAAAAATTAAGGCCTGACCAGAAAAACCACTATTCGCGCCTAGCTATTCAGAGCAGATGCTGCGGAAGCCAATCAGAGAGCTTCTTTGTAGTCACGTGCTAGAGGGCAACCAATCAGGAAGCGTCTTATCTTTTAAAACAATATGGCGGCCTAGATGGTTTTGTCGTGTACTGGTGTGCGCCACTTTAAACTCTAGAGCTAAACTAAACTTCTAGTTTTAAACTTTATAATGCTGAAATTCTGCATGCCAAAAAAGACAACAAAATGCCAGTGGAGAGGGACACGATATAGTAATTTTTAGGGTACGGGTTTTTTGTTTTTGGGTAAAGGTTGTTGTTTTTTTAATGTTACTGGCTTATTAAACATTGGATTGACATCACGCAAAACAATTACAACAGTAGTAAATACAACACATGTTAATTCAGTCAAAAACAACGTTGTTTATTCGGAATTGTCGTA
>NW_020868979.1:278022-280522 GCF_003789085.1 Penaeus vannamei
GGAGGGGAGGTAGGGAGGAAGGGGGAGGAAGAGGGGGAGGAGAGGTAGGGAGGAAGAGGGGGGAGGGGAAGGGGGAAAGGAGAGAGAAGGGAAGCGGAAGGGGGAAAGGAGTGAGAAGGGGAGGGGAAAGGAGGGAGGAGAGGGAGAGAGAAGGGGAAGGGAAGGGGAAGAAGAGGGGAAAGGGGAAGGGAGGGAGAGAGAAAGGAGAGTGAAGGGAAGGGGAAGGGGGTAGAGGAGGGGGGGGAGGTAGGGAGGGAGAAAAGAGAGAGAAGGGAAGGGGGAGGGAGAAGGGAGGTAGTAAGTAGAGAAAAGGAAGGGGAAAAACGGGAAGAGGAGGAAGGAGGAGACAAGAGGAGGAGGAGGCTAATGGGGAGGGAGGAAGGAAACAGAGAGAAGGGAAGGAGAAGAGAGGATACGAGAGTAGAATGAGGAAAGGGGATGAGTAATGGGAGGAAGAAGGAAGAAGAGGAGGAGGAGAAGGGGTAAGAGGAAGGAGGGGAAAGCAGAGAGTTAAGTAGAGGAAATAGGGAGAGAAGGCTGATTGAGAAGAGAAGAAAGGGGAGAGAGTGAGAGAAGGAGAAGAATAGGAGAGAAAGGAAAATAAGAGAAGGAGGTGTGGAACAGGGAGAAGGGAGAGAGAGTGAGAGAAGGAGAAGAACAGAAGAGGGAGGAAAAGAGGTGAAGGAGATGTGGAATAGGGAAAATAGAGAAAAGAGAAGGGAGAGAGAAGGAGAATAGGAGAGGGAGGAAAAGAGGTGAAGGAGATGTGGAATAGGGAGAATAGAGAGAAGAGAAGGAAGAGAGAGTGAGAGAAGGAGAAGAACAGAAGAGGGAGGAAAAGAGGTGAAGGAGAGTGGAATAGGAGAATAGAGAGAAGAGAAGGGAGAGAGAGTGAGAGAAGGAGAAGAACAGGAGAGGGAGGAAAAGAGGTGAAGGAGATGTGGAATAGGGAGAATAGAGAGAAGAGAAGGAGATAGAAAGGTTTAGCTAGTGCGGAAAGGAGAGAGAAGGGAAGCGTCAGGAGATACGGTCCAGTATGGCGTAACACCCTCCTCATTTCCTCCTTCCTGGGAACAGTTTTCTCGCTTCTCTCTCTTCCCTCTTTCGCTCTCCCCATTTTCCCGATTTTGCTCTCTCTCGTGGCCAGAGAGGGCGAGGAGGGACGGACCCCCTTCGCTGTGTGAAGCAGACAACGTTCTCGCTTGGCTCTCCTCTCCCCTCCTCCCCTCTCCCTCCTCTCCTCTCTCCTCCCCTCCTGCTTGGCTCTCCTCTCCCTCCTCCCCTCTCTCCTCTCTCTTCTCTCCTCTCTCCTCTTCCCTCTCCTCCCTCTCCTCTCTCCTCTCCCCTGCTTGGCTCTCCTCTCTCCTCCTCCACTCTCCCTCCTCTCCTCTCTCCTCTCCCTCCCCTTCTGCTCTCCTCTCTCCTCTCCCCTCCTCCCTCTCCCTCTCCTCCTCTCCCGCTTGGCTCTCCTCTCTCCTCTCTCCTCCTCCCTCCTCTTCCTCCTCTCTCCCCTGCTTGGCTCTCCTCTCTCTCCTCCTCTCTCTCTCTCCCTCCCTCTCCTCTCTCCTCCCTCCCCTTCTTGGCCTCTCTCTCTCCTCTTCCCCTCCTCCCTCTCCCTCCTCTCCTCCTCTCCCCTGCTCTCTCCTCTCTCCTCCTCCCCTCCTCCCTCCCCTGCTTGGCTCTCCTCTCTTCCTCTTCCACCTCCTCCCCTCTCCCTCCTCTCCCTCCCTCCCCTGCTTGGCTCTCCTCTCTCCTCTCCCCTCCCCCTCCTCCTCTCTCCTCCCCTCCCCTTCTGCTCTCCTCTCTCCTCTTCCCTCCTCCCTCTCCCTCCTCTCCTCCTCCCTTCTTGCTCTCCTCTCTCCTCCTCCCCCTCCCTCCTCTCCTCTCTCCTCCCCTCCCCTGCTTGGCTCTCCTCTCTCCTCTTCCCTCCTCTCCTTCTCCGCTCCCCCTCTCTCCTCCCCTCCCCTCTTCCTCCTCTCCCTCCTCCCCTCCCCCTCTCTTCTCTCTCCTCCTCCCCTCCTCCCTCTCTCTCCTCCCCCTCCCCTTCCCTCTTGACTTCCTCTCTCCTCCTCTCCCTCCTCCTCTCCTCTCTCCTCCCCTCCCCTTCTTGGCTCTCTTCTCTCCTCTCCCCTCCTCTCCTCTCCCTCCTCTCCTCTCTCCTCCCCTCCCCTCTTTGTTCTCCTCTCTCCTCCTACCCTCTCCTCCTCTCTCCTCCCCTATCCTGCTGGCTCTCCTCTCTCCTCTCCCTCTCCCTCCTCCCTCCTCTCTCCTCCCTGGGATCTCCTCTCCCTCTCCCCTCTCTCTCTCTCCTCTCCCTCTCCCTCTCTCTCCTCCTCTCCTCCCCCTCCCTGCTTGGCTCTCCTCTCTCCTCCTCCCCTCCCCCTCCTGCATAGGTCTCCTCTCTCCCTTCCCTCGCCTTAACCCTCCTATCTCCCCCCCCTTTTGCCTTCCTGTCCCCCCTTGGCCATTCTATCCCCCTTGGCCCTCCTATCCCCCCCCC
>NW_020868979.1:288022-318022 GCF_003789085.1 Penaeus vannamei
ATGAACGGACGGACGGGGCACACGGATCAACGGACGGACGGACGACGGACAAACGGACGGACGGATTGAGGGACAGACAAACGGATTAACGGACGAATGGACGGACAGACGAACGGCAGACGGATGAACGGACGAACGGACGGGTAGACGAACAAAAGGACAGACGAATGAAAGGACGAACGGACGGATGGACGAGTAAACGGATGAACGGACGAACGGACGGACAGACGAACTAAAGGACGAACGAACGGAAGGACAAAAGGACGAACGAATTGACGAACGGACGGACAAACAGATAAACGGTCGAACGGACGGACAAACGGACATACACACGGACGAACGGAAGAACGAGAGGAACGGACAGAGGCAACGGGAACTCATCCACCAGTTGAAGCCACAACGTCGGACCCGAGCGGAATATCCTGGAACGAAACCCCTGGAATCGGGAATATCTGGAAACCGGGAATATCTGAAACCGGAACTATCTTAGACAAGGAATATCTAGAACCGGAAATATCTTTAACTGGAAATATCCAGAATCGAGAATATTTAAAAGCCGGGAATATCTATAACTGGAAGTATCTGAAACCGAAACTATCTTAAACAGAATATCTGAAAACCGGGAATAAACTATCTTTAACAGAATATCTGAAACCGAAACTATCCTAAACAGAATATCTGAAAACCGGGAATAAACTATCTTAACAGAATATCTGAAACCGATAAAACAGAATATCTGAAAACCGAAACTATTCTTAAACAGAACTGAATACCGAAACTATCTTAAACAGAATATCTGAAACCGAAACCGAATATCTGAAAACCGAATACTATCTTAAACAGAATATCTGAAACCGAAACTATCTTTAAACAGAATATCTGAAAACTAAACTATCTTAAACAGAATATCCGAAATCCGGGAATAAACTATCTTAAACAGAATATCTGAAAACCGGGAATAAACTGTCTAAACAGAATATCTGAAAACCCGAAAACTATCTTAAACAGAATATCTGAAACCGAAATATCTAAACAGAATATCTGAAACCGAAACTATCTTAAACAGATATCTGAAAACCGGGAAATAAACTATCTTAAACAGAATATCTGAAAACCGGGAATAAACTATCTTAAACAGAATATCTGAAAACCGGGAATAAACTATCTTAAACAGAATATCTGAAAACCGGGAATAAACTATCTTAAACAGAATATCTGAAAAAACCGGGAAATAAACTCTTAAACAGAATATCTGAAAACCGGGAATAAACTATTCTTAAACACTGAATTAAACTATCTTAAACAGAATATCTGAAACCGAAACTATCTTAACACAGAATATCTGAAACGGAAACTATCTTAAACAGAATATCTGAAACCGAAACTCTCTTAAACAGAATATCTGAAAAACCGGGAATAAACTATCTTAAACAGAATATCTGAAAACCGGAATAAACTATCTTAAACCAGAATATCTGAAAAAAACCGGGAATAAACTATCCCTTAAAAGAATATCTGAATAAACTATCTTAAACAGAATATCTGGAAACCCGAAACTATCTTAAAACAGAATAATCTGAAAACCGGGAATAAACTAACTATCTTAAACAGAATATCTGAAACCGAAACTTTCTTAAACAGAATATCTGAAAACCGGGAATAAACTATCTTAAACAGAAATCTGAAAACCGGGAATAAACTATCTTAAACAGAATATCTGAAAAACCGGGAAAAACTATCTTAAACAGAATATCTGAAAACGAAATAAACTATCCTTAAACAGAATATCTGAAACCGAAACAATCTTAAACAGAATATCTGAAACCGTAAACTCATCTTAAACAGAATATCTGAAACCCCGGAAACTATCTTAAACAGAATATCTGAACCGAAACTATCTTAAACAGAATATCTGAAAACCGAAAACTATCTTAAACAGAATATCTGAAAACCGGGGAATAAACTATCTTAACAGAATATCTGAAAACCGGAATAAACTATCTTGAAATCTGAAACCGAAACTATATCTGAAACCGGAAACTCTCTTAAACAGAATATCTGAAAACCGAAACTCTCTTAAACAGAATATCTGAAACCGAAACTCTCTTAAACAGAATATCTAGAATATCTTAAACCGGGGAATAAACTATCTTAAACAGAATATCTGAAACCGGGAATAAACTATCTGTAAAACAGAATATTCTGAAAACCATCTATTCTTAAACAGAATATCTGAAAACCGAAAAACTATCTTAAACAGAATATCTGAAAAACCGGGAAATAAAACTATCTTAAACAGAATATCTTGAAAACCGAAACTATCTAAACAGAATATCTGAAACTGGAAATAAACTTTCTTAAGAACAGAATATCTGAAAACCGGGAATAAAACTATCCTTAAACAGAATATCTGAAACCGAAACTATCTTTAAACAGAATATCTGAAAAACCGGGAATAAACTATCTTAAACAGAATATCTGAAAACCGGGAATATCTGGAATCAGGAACTTCCGCGTTGCCTGCCCGGATGTCATGGCGCCGATGCTTCTGGAATCCCCCTGTCAGGCTGCGAGGGGAATCGCGCCTCGAATTGCTGATGCGGAGGGAAGGGAGAGGAAGAGGGAAGGGAGAGGGAGGGAGGGAGGGAAGGGAGGGAGGGAGGAGGAAGAGGGAGAGGAAGGGAGGGAAAGGGAGGGAGGGAAGGGGGTAGAGGGAAGGGAGGGAGAGGGAGGAGGGAGGAAGGGAGGGAGGGAAGGGAGGGTGTTATGGAGGGAGAGGGAAGGGAGAGGAACTGACGTATGGAGGGAGAGGGATTGGGATAAAAGGAGAGAGAGAGGTGAGGGAAAGGAAAGGAAGTAAGTGAGAGAGAGGGAGAAGAGGTAAAATATAGGAAAGGAGAGGGGTGGAGGTAAAAGAGGGATGAGGGAGAAAAAAGGATGAAAAGGGGAGAGAAATGTGAGGTGTGAGGGAGGGAAGAAGAGATAAAGGTATGGTGATGGGAAGGAGGGAGATATGGAACGAAAGAGGGAGATGAAGGAGAGGGAAGGAGAGAAAATGAGGAAGTGAAGGAGAATTAAGCAAGATGGTGGGTAAGTGAGGGTGAAGGGAGTGGGAAGAGAAGTAGAGACTGGGGGAAAGAAAGGAAAGAGAGGAAGAGGAAGAAATAGAGATAGGTAGATATAGTAACGGACGTAAGAGAAACAAGTAAACAAGAATGAATAGAGAACATCATCAGATTTTTTAAATAATAATAATAATAAAAGGAAAGAAAATTAATAAAAAAGGAATAGAGGAAAGAGAGATAAAAAAAAGCGAGGAATTTGATTTGAACCTGACTTTTGCAGCGAAAGTGACGCAGCTGCATCGCCTCCTTTCCCATGTCGCTAGAATGGAGCCACAAATACTGTCGTTGTTGACAAAGACACGGTTTGTCGTTATCCCGGAGGAGGGGGGGGGGAAGGGAGAAGACTGGGTTAGGGAGGATGGGGGGGAGGGAGAAGATTGGGGATAGTGAGGTGGGGGAAGGGGAGGAAGGAAGAAGATTGGGGTAGGGAGAGGATGGGGTAGGGGAGGGTGGGGGGAGGGGAGATATTGGGGTAAGGGAGGATGGGGGAGGGGAGAAGATTGGTGTAGGGGAGGAGGGGGAGGAGGAAGAAGAAGATTGGGGGTAGGGGGGAGGGAGAGGATGGGGGGAGGGAGGCTGAGGGTGGGGAGAATATTGGGGTCTAAGGGGAGGATGTGGGGGAGGGGAAAAGATTGGGGGTAGGGGAGGTTGCATTCTATCATTTTTCTCATTGCATTTTTTTTTATTTCTTCGCTCACTCACTCCTCCTGCTTATCTTTTGCTCTCCTTCAATCCTTTGTCTCTCTCTGTCTCTTCATCTACTTCCTTTGTCTCTCTTCTGTCTCTCTTCATCTACTTCCTTTGTCTCTCTTCTGTCTCTCTTCATCTACTTCCTTTGTCTCTCTTCTGTCTCTCTTCATCTACTTCCTTTGTCTCTCTTCATCTACTTCCTTTGTCTCTTCCTTTCGCTCAATATCACCTCACTCACTCGCTTATTCTTTCCCTCTCTCCTTCCCTCTGTCCGCTCTCCTCCTCCCTCCCTCGCTCAAACCCTTCCTCCCCCTCCCCCACTCTCTCCCTCCTCTTCCTCCCTCCTCCTCCTCCTCTCATAGATAACCGAATTTTACAGTGCTGGTATCGAGGCACGTGGAGGGGGGGAGAAGGGGGAGGAAGGGGAAAGGAGGGAGGAGGGGGAAGAGGGAGGAGGGAAGGGAGGGAGAAGGGGGGGAGAGAGGAAAGGGGGAAGGAAGAGAGATGGGAGGAAGGAAGGGAGATGGGAGAGAGGAGGGAGGAAGAGGGGGAAGAGGGAAAGGGGGGAAGGGGTGGAGAGGGGGTCAAGGGTAGTGAGAAGTGGACAGAGAAGAACAAAAAACGTGAGAGGTGATAGAAAGGGAGAGAAGGTGGAAATGGAAACAGAAAGAGAAGAGGTTGAAAGAAAAAAACACGGAATTTTTTTTTCTCTTTTTTTTATGACAAAAAAAAAGTTCGAGTTGAAGAACGAAAAAAACAACAACTATAGATAACTTCACAAAATAAATATTACAAGAGATACAAAGACAAAAGAACAAATAGAAATCTTAGAAAACAATAATTTTAGAAAGACGAACAGATCGATGAATACAGAGAGGTCGACGTAGAAACCAAACTTGACCTTTGACCCAAAAGAATAGGTCAAACACACATTTAAAAAAAAATACTACGGATCTTGCATACTTGCGGACCGTAGAAAAAAACGTTGAAAAAAGAACGTTTTTGCGGACGGAGTGAAAGGCGGCGGCGACGGATGCGGACGCGGCGACAACGGGCGGTACTTGCGGATCGTAAAATGAGGGAATGAGGATTGGAATGATGAGGAAATGAGGATTGGAGGGATGGGGTTAATGAGCAATTGGAAGGATGGGGTTAAATGAGGATTGGAATGGTGAGGAAAGGAGGATTGGAAGGATGGGGTTAATGAGATTTGAATGATTGGGGGAATGAGGATTGGAAGGATGGGGTTAATGAGGATTGGGATGAAAGGAGGTTTAATGAGGATTGGAAGGATGGGGTTAATGAGGATTGGATTGGGATTGGAAGGATGGGGTTAATGAGATTGGAATGGTGACGAAATGAGGATCGTAAAATGGGGGAATGGGATTGGAATGATGAGGAAATGAGGATTGGAAGGATGGGTTAATGAGCAATTGGAAGGATGGGGTTAAATGAGGATCCGGAATGGTGAGGAAAGGAGGATTGAATGATGGGGTTGAATGGAAGGATTGGAAGGATGGGGTTAATGAGGATTGGAAGGATGGGGTTAATGAGGAATTGGAAGGATGGGGTAAAATGAGGATTGGAATGGTGAGGAAAAGGAGGATTGGAAGGATGAGGGAATGAGGATTGGAATGATGAGGAAATGAGGATTGAAATGATGAGGAAATGAGAATTGGAATGATAAGGAAATTAGGATTGAAATGATGAGGAAAGGAGGATTGGAAGGATGAGGTTAATGAGCAATTGGAAGGATGGGGTTAATGAGGATTGGAATGATTGGGGGAATGAGGATTGGAATGATGAGGAAAGGAGGATTGGAAGGATGGGGTTAATGAGGAATTGGAAGGATGGGTTAATGAGGATTGGAAGGATTGGGTTAATGAGGGTTGGAAAGATGGGGAATGAGGATTGGATTGATGGGGTAATGCGGATTGGAATGATGAGGAAAGGAGGATTGGAATGATGAGGGGAATGAGGATTGAAATGATGAGGAAAGGAGGATTGGAAGGATGGGGTTAATGAGGATTGGAAGGATGGGGTTAATGAGGATTGGAAGGATGGGGTTAAATGAGGATTGGAATGGTGAGGAAATGAGGATTGGAATGGTGAGGAAATAAGGATAGAAATGATGAGGAAATGAGGATTGGAAGGATGGGGTTAATGAGGATTGGAAGGATGAGGAAATGAGGATTGAAATTATGAGGAAAGGAGGATTGGAAGGATGGGGTTAATGAGGATTGGAAAGATGGGGTAATGAGGAATTGGAATGGTGAGGAAATAAGGAAGGAATGATGAGGAAATGAGGATTGGAAGAATGAGGAAAGGAGGATTGGAAGGATGGGGTTAATGAGGATTGGAAAGATGGGGTAATGAGGAATTGGAATGATTGGGTTAATGAGGATTGGATTGATGGGGTTAATGCGGATTGGAATGATGGGGTAATGAGGATTATAATGGTGGGGAAATGGGGATTAGAATGATGAGGAAAGGAGGATTTGATTGATGGGGTTAATGAGGATTGGAATGGTGAGGAAATGAGGATTGGAATGAATGAGAAATGAGGATTGAAGTGATAGGGTGATGAGGATTGAAATGGTTTAAGTAGTGGACATTAAGAGGAGATAATGATTTTTTTAAATTGATAGATAGATGCATATGAAATAGGCGTGATAGTTCCTTTATCTTGATTAATATTAATGTAAGATTGAAATTAGTGATTTTTTTCGGAAACGAACTTTGATAGTAGATTAATATTAATGTAAGATTGAAAGTAGTAATTTTTTTCGGAAACGGACGTTGAAATCAAATGGCGGGAACAGACACCGAGCGTAAAATTATTCGTTGCCAAGTTTTTTTTCGTCGTTGCAATAGAGAAAATGTGATATTGTAAATAGTATTTAAAGTATTTAAAGTATTTAAAAAAACAGCATTAGCAGAGACCTTGCATGCCCTTCCCAAGAAACCATGAAAAAAAACTCGACTTGACAAAAACAAGAAATGAAGAGAGAGAGAAAAAACACGATTTTCTTTTTTTTATATACGATGGCCTGATTGCATTTTTTTCTCCCTCATTCGCTGTTGAAATTTTATTCCGGTTTCGATATTTTTTTTTCTCTCTCTTTGATTTTTTTCTTTTCTTTTTGTTTTTCTTTCTTTGTTTCTTTCTTTTTTGTGAATCAGCAAATAGATTACGTGGCACCTGAGATGCATACACAAAGTCACTCTCATGGTCGCTGTCGTTCTCGTGATAATACGTCGCTGCTTTTGCCTCCGTGATGTTCTTTCTGCCTTTTGTTCTCGCCGGCAATGTTTTTGTTAATGCTTGATCCTTCTCAATTCTCTTCCTTCGTATATCTGTCAAGGAGGGGAGAGTGAGGAGGGGGATGGAAGTGGGAGGGTGGAGAAGGGGAGAAGGAGGTGGGTGGCTGGGAGGTGGAGGTGAGGTTGGGAGAGGGAAGAGGTGGGAGTGGGATGAGGGAGAAGGAGGTGAGAGGTGGGGAGGGGGATGGAGGTGTGAGTGGGAGATGGAGGTGAGGTTGGGGGGGGAAGGAGGTGGGAGTGGGGAGGGGGAAGGAAGTGGGAGGGTGGAGAGGGGAGAAGGAGGTGGGCGGGTGGGAGATGGAGGTGAGGTTGGGGAGGGGGAAGGAGTGGGAGTGGGGAGGGGAAGGAGGTGGGAGGTGGGGAGGGAGATGGAGGTGGGAGGGTGGGGAGGGAGATGGAGGTGGAGGGTGGGGAGGGGGAAGGAGGTGGGAGGGTAGGGAGGGGGAAGGAGGTGAGGTTGGGTTAGGGGGGGAAGGAAGTGGGAGGGTGGGAGAGGGAAGGGAAGGAGTGAGGTTGGGAGAGGGAGGGGAAGGAGGTGGTTGAGGGAATAAGAGAAGGTGAGGGTTGGGGAGATGGGGAAAGAGATGGGGGGGGAATAAGGGAAGGGGTCGAGGAGAGGGAGAAGCAAAGGGAAGTTGTGGAGGGGAAGCGAAAGGGAATGGGGGAGAGGAGAGAGAGAAGACGAGAAGCGAAGGATTTCCTTTGGGGGATGGGAAGGGAGAAGAGGAAGGAGAGGTAAAGGTGAAAGCGAGCTAAAGAAGGCTGATGAAGGGGTTGCCAGGACCGCCCTCGCTCTATTAGGCCTAAGAGGAATCCCCACCGTGTCCCCGGGCTCTCCTCGATGGCCTGATGGGGGGGGTTGCGCCCGTCGCGGCCTTGTGCAGGACTGGCCGCTCCTGCATCGCCGTCGGCCCCGCTCCCCGGCCGGATGGGGTGCTGGCTCCTCTTCTGGCTCTCGCTGCCTCTGTCTCTCTGTTTGTCTCTCTCCGTCTCTTTGTCTTCTTTTTCTTTCTTTTCCTTTTTCGCTTTTTCTTTTCTCTTTTTCTCGTTCTCTTTCTCTTTCTCTTTCTTTTCTCTCTGTCTCTCTCTGCTGCTCTCTCTCTCTCTCTCTCTCTCTCTCTCTCTCTCTCTCTCTCTCTCTCTCTCTCCTCTCTCTCTCTCTCTCTCTCTCTCCTCTCTCTCTCTCTCTCTCTCTCTCTCTCTCTCTCTCTCTCTCTCTCTCTCTCTCCTCTCTCTCTCTCTCTCTCTCTCTCTCTCTCTCTAAAATCTCTTTTCCTCTTTCTCCTTCCTTTGATCGGGGGAATCCCCCTCCTCCCCTGACTTGGCCAAAGTTAGCGAGAATTAGCGATCCTTTTGAGTTCTCACTTTTTCCGTCTTTATTTAATTCTTTTATCGTCGTCAGTTTTTTTCTTCATTCATTTCCATTTCTTTTTGTTCAGTTTGAGCTTCACGAATGTGCAGTGAGCCAATTTGACCTCTCCGTCACCTCCAGCCCGCCCCTCCCCTTCCCTCCTCCCCCTCCCCCCCATCTCCTGTCCTTCACTATCCCCACCCCCTTTCCTCCCTCCCTTCCTGTCTCTGTCCCTTCTCTCACTTCTTTCCCTTTACTTCCAACCAGTTCCATTCTCTTCCCTTCTCTGCTCTTCTCTTCTGTTCTCTTCTGTCCCCCTTCCCCTTCCCCTTCCTTTCCCTATCCTTCCATTCCACACCTGGCTTGTCTGTCTCTGTCTCTGTCTCCCTCTCTCTCCGTGTCTGTTTCTATTTCCCTCTGTCTCTGTCCCTCTCTCTCCCTCGCTCGCTCCCTGTCTCTGTTTCTGTATCCCTCTCTCTCTCTCTCTCTCTCTCTCTCTCTCTCGTCTCTCTCTCTCTCTCTCTCTCTCTCTCTCTCTCTCTCTCTCTCTCTCTCTCTCCTCTCTCTCTCTCTCTCTCTCTCTCTCTCTCTCCTCTCTCCTCTCTCTCTCCTCTCTCTCTCTCTCTCTCTATCTCTCTCTCTTTCTTTTCTTTCTATGTGTGTGATTATTGTCATTGTTATTGTGATAATGATACAGATAATATTGAGGGGAAAATTATAACGAGACAACAACAGAAATTAGATCGATAGCTGTAGATTTCAGAGGGAATGTCGACCTTAAAGTTTTTTTAAAGGGACGGATTTTATGTCTTATAGAAAGTAGATGTCTGAGCGGTAGAAACTGTAGATACTTTTTGTAGTTAAGTGAGCAAATAGATGTTCTTTTCCGGTCCTCTGGGAATTAGATATAGTTGTTGTAATACCTACTGATACTTACGGGAGCAGAGAAGAAGTGAGTGAGAGGTGAGGAGAGAGGCGTGATGGTGTGAGTTGAGTAGTTGAGAAGGTGGTGGGTTGAGAAGGGCGTAGTAGTGAGTGGTGAGAAGGTGGTGATGTGTATGATGATGAGAAGGTGGTGAGATGAGGTGAGAAGAGCTGGATGGTGATGATGAGAGGGTGGGTGAGTTGCGTGGGTGACTGAGTAAGAGGCAGCTGGTGGGTGGGTGGTGCGGTGAGTGAGTGAGTGAGTTGGCTAGACTGTGGGTGGGTGAGTGATGAGTGAGTGGAGGGTTGGTGAGTGAAGAGTGAGTGTAAGGTTGATAGGTGGGTGATTGGATAAGTGAGTATGTAAGAGACAGACAGACAGACAGAGACAGAGATACACAGATAGACACAAAAAGCAAAGACGGAAAAAGTAGTCAGACGAGCCAATGCGCAATAATCCAAAACAACAAAAAGGGGAAAAAATAATAATAAAAAAGGAGATTTTGAGAAATGACTAAAAAAAAGGCATTGCCAAGAAATAACCGGAAGCAGAACATTTTAAAAAAAAAGGATAAAAAAGGAACAGACACAGCCAGAGTGCGCGGGGGGGTTTAAGGGTAGGGGTGGAGAGGAGGAAAGGGGGAAGAGGAATGGAGGTTGGGAAGGGAGGGAGGGAGGGAGAGATAAGGTACTGGCAAGGGGGAGGAAGAAGGGGAAGGGAGGGGTAGGGAAGGGAGAGAATGTTGGCGGAAGAAGAAGGAGAGGGAAAGAGGAGGGAGAGGGAGGGAATGGGAGAGCTAAGGTAGAGCAAGGGGAAGGGAGGAAGTGGAGAATGGGAGGGAATGGAGGAAAGAAAGAAGGAGAAGAGGGAAGGGGAAGTGGAATGGGGAAATCGGAATAAGAAAGGAGGGGAGGAGGGAAAGGAAGAGGGCAAGAGGAAGACACGTCCAACTCCAGTCCAGCCTCTTGCTTCCCTCGGATTCTGTGACCTCTTGCTCGCCCTCTATTTCTTCGTATTTTTTTCTTTTGTTTCTCTTTCTCTATTCATTTATCTCTCTCCTTTATCGTTTTTGTTCGTTCTTTCCCCTGTTCTTTTTCTCCGCCTCTTCTTGCCCTCTTTCCAACCCTTTCCCTTGCTTGATATATTTCCTTTATTTTCAGTTTTTTTTTTTTTTTTCTTTATCTTGTTATTTTCCCCCAAATTTCTCTCCCCTCTCTCTCCCCTTCCTCTTTCCAGACTGCTTTCCTTAGTTCCATTTATCTCCGTCGTGCATTCCGTGGCCGCATATTCCTCCCCCACCCCTCTCTCTCTCTCTCTCTCTCTCTCTCTCTCTCTCTCTCTCTCTCCTCTCTCTCTTCTCTCTCTCTCTCTCTCTCTCTCTCTCTCTCTCTCTCTCTCTCTCTCTCTCTCTCTCTCTCTCTCTCTCTCTCTCTCTCTCTCTCTCTCTCTCTCTCTCTCTCTCTCTCTCCTCTCTCCTCTCTTGCCCTCTCTCCCTCTCTTGCCCTCTCTTTCCTTTCATCCTTCCCTCCCTCTATCTATCTATCTATCTATCTCCTTTTCCAGTATTCATCTTCTCTCTCCCTCCCTTTCTCCTTCCCTTTCTTATCCCTTCCGAGTCTGCTTCCTTTAGTTCCATTTTTCTCCGCCAAGTATTCCGTGGCGCTGCATATAACCTTTATTTCCATGTTTTGTTTTCTCTTTTTCTTTCTGCTTTCTTTTTCCAAACTTTCATTCCTTTTTTTCTCTCTCTTTCCTTCTTATCCCTCCCGAGCCTGCTTCCCTTAGTCTCATTTTTCTCCGCTATGCATTTCGTGGCGCTGCACACGCCCGGAATCTCAAAAACCAAAATCCTGTCATGAGAACACCAGAGCCTCCTTTCTGTGAGTGATGGAGGCTCGGCGCTGCACCCAAAACGACCACAACAGTCCCTTTGTAACAGTCAAACGAGGTGATTTGACCGAGGAACATAAGGAACATAATTACCGCCCGTGAGTTTGACGTGACCTCTCGGGTTCGTGATGGCGGGTCTCGATCGTCGCTATGGTCGCTGGTTGTCTGTGGGAAAGGGGGCAGCTGGCTTAGGGAGACTTGGCTAGGAGGATTCCCGTGGGCCGTATGTGTGTTCCTGTAGATTTATTTATTTATTCTTTTTTTCATCTCTCTTATTTCTGTGTGTTAGGTCTCTGTTTTATCTTATGTTTGTAATTTTCTTTTTGTGGCCTTTGCTCTTCGTCTCACAATGGTCTTAATTTCGTCCTTCCTCATCCGTCTTTTCTTCATCTCTACCTCTTCCAATCGCTTTTCCCCTCCTTCCCTCTTCGTCTTTATCCGTCTTCTCCTTCCTTTCTCTTCTCGTTATCTCCCTCCCATCAATCTTCCTCTCTTCCTTCTCCCTTCCTTCCTTGTTGCTTGCACATTTGTTAATGTTATCGTGCTTGTCTGTTGGTCCGTGGTAATAGTGTGTCTTTCTTTTTGTTTATTTGTTATTTTTCAGTCCTTTGCTCTGCTTATTTATCTGTTAATTTGTTGTATTTTCATTTTTATTATATTTATATTGTTTTTGCATTTTGTTTTTATATGAAGATGTATTGAAGAATGTGTAGCAAGGGGAAGGGGCAAACAAAAGCAATTAGATTCGAAGTCGCTAAACTATATTAAACTTAACACTTCGCTTGTTTCCAATTATCATTAATAGTTTGCTCGATATAATGAACACACACAGACACACACACACACACACACACACATATATATATACATATATATATATATATATATATATACAGAGGAGAGAGAGAGAGAGAGAGAGAGAGAGAGAGAGGAGAGAGAAGAGAGAGAGAAGAGGGGTGGGGGGAGGGGTAGTAATGTAGAATAAGAGAAAAATAGAGAGAGAGAAAATGACAAAGAAAAGAGAGAGAGACGAACAGAGAAGAAGAGAGACAAAGAGAGTAGAGGGGAAAGAGAAAAAGGTAGAGAAAATGATGGTCAGTGACTCCTATAATGGCTATGCGTGTTATTCAAATTGACATGCATTAAGCGTCGTTATTTAACGGTTGTGTGACGGGGATTAGGTCACGCACGCTAATTTTGATTAAAGAAATAATCATTATTACAATTATGATAATGATATAAAAAGTGATATTAATGATTTGCCAAGTATAAATTAGCTTACTGTGATTTTTATTTTGTGTTAATGATAGTGATGAAAATGTGATTAGTATTGATAATGTAGGGTACGTATATTTATATGATATATCGTTTGGTTTCAGTTTTACTTCAAACTTGCACGAAGTTAATTATGAGTTCTCTGAGGCAAATGTAGGAAAAGGAATGAATAAGAAGTAATTTCATCGTGCAAAAAAAGAAGTTATTAGTTTCAATTCGTCTTTATTTTCTTTGCCGTTTTATATAGTCTATATATTTTTTATTATTGTTATTCATTTATTTGGTTAGGTTTTATCGTTCACTTTTTTCCTATTTTATAACCGGTAGAGTTTTTTCCCTTGAGGGAGGGACTGTAGAAATTGAGAATGAATGAAAAATGCAATAATGAATAACTATTTTCTTACATTTCTTTCATTAACATCTGTTTTTTTTATGTTCCGTTTTTTTCTTCTTGTAGCTTTTCGTGTATTTTCCCCCACATTTCTGACAGCTTTAATTGTCCCTCGCTTTAAAGTCGCTTTATATGTACTCTCCCTTATTTATCTGCTTCTGTATATGCTATTCCCCTCTTCGTTTCCCATATTTCTTCTCTTTCGTTTTTTTTTTTTTTCTCCTCCATTCCCCTTTTCTCATCACAGAACCGCCACTGCCCAATTACTTTTCTTTATCGCTCGCCTATCTTCATCTATGCCATTCTTCCCCTTCGTCAACTTGCTTTATCCCTGCAAGCGCTTTTCTCTCTTTCGTTTCTTTCTTCTTGTACGTTTAATTTCCTCTTTGCTTTTTCCATCCCATTTCCGTTGGCTTTTTGTTTAACACGGCTACAGTTGTCTTGTTTTCTCTCTCTCTCTCTCTCTCTCTCTCTCTCTCTCTCTCTCTCTCTTTTCTTTCGTTCTTTCTTTCTCTCTTTTCTCTCTTCTCTTTCAGCTCATTATTTTTCTCGTGTGCAATTTCTCTTGTTTCCATTCCGCGAAGGCAATTTCCCTGTTCTTCATTGAGAGAAATTACCAGAAGGATTTGACTAGCTAAATCCCCTCATCGAAAGAAAAGTTACAATGAAAAGGTGAAACGTGATTGGGGATTAACAAGTACTTCCGGTCGTGATTTGACGAACCTTGGAGAAAAAAAAAACTGCTTTTGCCGCACTGCAATTATTTAGAATGAAGCTCTCGCCCATGGTAGCATCGACTCCGAATGCCACCGAGGTCCGTGCCAGTTCTAATTTCGTCGGAAATTCTCGTACCGATTTTGGCCAAGTTCCAATATGGCGACGTAAACATTGAGTCACGTGACCGGGTGACGTCACTGCGGCTCGTGAAAGAATGTAGCCTTTGGTGGACTTTCTTTTACTTTTTTTTAGATTTCTTTATGGTAAAAGGTCATTCTAAAGGTTGTTATCTGTTGATGCCGTTTTTTTCGTGGGACGCAGTGGTAATGGCGGTGTCATTTCCGTTTTAGGGACTTTTAAACATCCGTTGTACTTGTGTCGCTAAGATATCCATAGTATAAACCATCTCTTCATTTTCTTTCTCGGCGTGTGTCTTATCCACCAACATCCACGCATTCCTATCAATTTTCCACTTACACGTCCCATAGTCCACCAAACACTTTACATATGTGCTTTATTTTTTGATTTTATTTATTATTATTTTTTATTTATTTATTATTTTATTTATTTATTTATTTTTTTTGTCCTCACCCCAACTCCTATCCTAAACTCCTCCTATCATAGTTAATCAGCAGGAAACCGAAAAGGGGATATCCCATAACTTCAAAGAAATAAATGAATAATAAATAAATAAATAGATAAAAAATAAATAAAACTGATGGGCGTTGAATAGTTTTGCTCAAAGTTCTAGGATGATGAAGGGGAAGGGGTGGAGGGGGAATGGAAATGGCGGGGGACGAATACGGAAAAAGAAAGAGGAGGAGGGGGGGGGGATTTGCACGTTTTAGCGCATCGTTCTCGGTATTTTGTGAGGATCTATTTTTTTTTTTTTTTTTTTTTTGTTTGTGTTTGGGGTGGGTTGTAGCTCTGTTTTTTTTATTGTTTCTATTTCTGTTTTTTATTATGTCTGGCGGCCGATCTCCTCTCTCTCTCTCTCTCTCTCTCTCTCTCTCTCTCTCTCTCTCTCTCTCTCTCTCTCTCTCTCTCTCTCTCTCTCTCTCTCCTCTCTCTCTCTCTCATTGTCTATCAATTTGTCTATTTGTGTCTGCCTTTCTATAAGTGTGGTTGGCTAGCTATTTATTCGTCTGCTTATAAAATCTATTATCTATTACCTATCTGTCTATCTATTTGCTCTTGCTATCTACACAAATACTAAAAATCTATTTATCTCTTTTCTAGGAGCAGATTCATGGAAGAAAACCTCAATGTGGAACAGAATATAAAATTTCTGAATTGACCAATATATTTGCATATTTTTTCTCGTTTTTTTTTTCTCTTTTTTTTATCTCGGGGGAAACAAGGTCATGAACTTGCTTATTGATATAAGTGAAGGAAATAAAAAACGAATTTTCCCGCCAAAAGACGTAGGTCACGTGGTCGATTTACGAAATTCGCGCGGCGCGGATGAATTATGTAATGTTTGAATGCGAAACGAAGGGGAGGGGGAGGTCACGATAAAAATGGGTAATATAGAAGAAATGAAAGATAGGGATATAAATAGAAGGCAAGGAGAGATATAAGGGAAAGAGGGAAGAGAGAGACGGAGGCAGAGATAAGAGAGAGAGAGAGAAGCGAAGAAAAAATGAAAGAGAGAAGAAAAGCGAAGAGAGAGAGAGAGAGAGAGAGCAGAGCGAAAGATGATGAGAGAAAGAGCAAAAGAGAAAGAGAGAGACATAGAGAGATGATAGACGAACACATCAAACCATGGCAACAGATATTGACTATTCTGTCCAATCTATTTTCTCAACAAGCAAAAATAGCAACAAGAACGAGGTATTGATTGACCTCGTAACACTAAACGAAAGCAAAAATGAAATTGCAACGAGATTTAGGAAAATGTCATATGTGGCACGAAAAAAAAGAAGAAAAAAATTAAGGGCAATGTTGCCAAATGCCAGTAAGCCCCTCGGAAGCCCTTGAGAAGCCGTAGCAAGGCAGGTTGACAGTAGTTGTTCTGGTAACACTGCTTTTTTAAGGTTGCTATGGAGAGAAAGTGATTGTAGAGGGAATAACGGAGGAAATGAGATAGAAAAAAGGGAAATAGAGATGGATGGAGAGCTGTTTTAAGGCGGTGAAGAAACTGACGCAAGGGTTAGGTCTTAATAATAGGGATACTACACACACATAACACACAACACCACACACAAACACATACACACACACACAAACAAAACAAACAAGCACAAACAAACACACACACTAACTACACAAACACATGCATACACGCAAATATATATATATATATATATATATATATATATATATATATATATAGATATTTAATATAATAAAGACAGAGACAGACAGACAAGACAGACAGACAGACAGACAGACAGACAGACAGACAGCAGACAGAAGAGAGAGAGAGAGGGCGAGTGAAGTAGCAGCCAGGTAGGGGTAGTTATGCAAAGGCAACCATAAAACGAGTTTCTATGGGCGCGACTCTGCCCTCGCCGCCCCCAATTCACGCGAAGGAAAAAGAGGTCAGGTCAGCCCTAGTTTTATCGGCGGAGAAAAAAAAAACGGGGAAAAAGCAAGGTGGTTTTGGTCAGTTGAAAATAAGACGTGACTTGACAACAAAAGCGAAACTGGAAGCCCACGGGGACGTTAATCATACACCGACTCCTCAAATTTCAAATTTTCCCGCCTAAATGCACAACCGCGTGGTCGGTTTTCACTTTTCATTAAATTTTCATTCAGTTTGTATGAATGAACGAGTGTCTAACATAGCATATATTTAGATTTATAACTTTTATTCTCTTGGAGCATCTATAATCATCAGAATCTTTCCTCTTCCCTGTTTAATTCGTTTATTCGTCCCCTTTTTACTCATTTTTTCCTTTTTATTCCTTTTTCTGCTCTTCTCTTCACTGTTCTTTGCATTATTCACTTTATTCACATTTCTCAAAAACCGCGGTGAAAATAACGTTGTGACGTCCTTAGGCGAGTCCAATTTGTGAATGCAGTGCAAGAAAAAATGAAGAAAAGATAGAAAGAAGAAGAAAGAAGGAAGAAAGAAGAAGAAGAAGAAGGGAAAGAAGAAAAAGAAGAAAAAATATAGAAAAAAGGAAGGAAAGAATATATATATATGTATATAATATATATACATATATACATATATATATATATATATATATATATATATATATATATATATATATATATATATAAAGAAAAACCGGACACGCGCGGCTGCGGTGAAAATAACACCGATAGATAGAAGTCGCGAGATGCGTGAAGATAACCGGTAACGGAGAGCAACGATAACGCGGCAACGGAGCGAGGGGGGATGGGGGATGGAGGGGGGGGGAATTTGCTGCAGCTGTAACCTAATCCGCTAATGACAGGCGCCGCTTGGGTACCTGGTGGGACCTCGCCTCTCTCTCTCTTTCTCTCTTTCTCTATTCTGTTTCTGTTTCTGTTCTGTCTCTCTCTCTCTTCTCTTCTCTATTTCTCTCTCTCTCTCTCTCTCTCTCTCTCTCTCTCTCTCTCTCTCTCTCTCTCTCTCTCTCTCTCTCTCTCTCTCTCTCTCTCTCTCTCTCTCTCTCTCCTCTCTCTCTCCTCTCCCTCTCTCTCTCTCTCAATTTTTCTTGTTTCTTCCTACCTTGCTTCTCCCTTTTACTCTTACTTTCTCATTTGCTTCTTCCCTGTTTTCTTTCTGCTTCTCTCCTTTCTTTTTCTTCAATTCTTTTGTTTTACCCTTATTCTCTTTTCTCCTTCATTCTTCTGTCTTTCTATCATCCTCCTTTATTCGATTATTCCCCTCTCTCTCTAGAATAAGGAAAGCCCATTTCAGATATAAAAGACATTGGAAAAGGAATCATTAAAAACGGACGTAAAGGGAGAGAGAGAGAATAAAAAAGGAAGAAGGAAATAGAATAAAGAAGGAGAGAAACGAGACAGGAGGCGGTAAGAAGTCTTTTCCGCTCGCGTTAACAAGGCCTGGTGGAGTGGGTGAGGGGGCTTTGGTGAGCAAGGCTTGGGCAAACTTGGGCTTTCTGCTTTTTCTGTTTTTTTCTGTTTTTCTTCTCTTTTTCTTTGTCTTATTCTTTGTTTTCCTTTCTCTTTGTTTTTTTTCTTTCTTTCTCTTCTATCTATCTTTCTCTTCTTTCTTTTCTCTCTCTATCTATCTATCCATCTCATCCCCTCCCCTCTCCCTTTCTCTCCCTCTCTCTCTCTCTCTCTCTCTCTCTCTCTCTCTCTCTCTCTCTCTCTCTCTCTCTCTCTCTCTCTCTCTCACCTCTCTCTCTCTCTCTCTTCTCTTCTCTTCTCTCTCTCTCTCTCTTCTATGTACAATATATATCCTTAGTCTTTCCTTTCATGGCATTAACTCCATTTACTCTTTTCGCTTTGTTTTCTTCTGTTCTCTCTCTCCCTTTATTCCATCTCCCCTAATCTATTCCGTCCTGTTATCACGCCTTTTCTCTGTCTCCCCTTTCATCTCGCTAAATCCGGGAATTTTCTGCAACACGGATTAGCACTGTAATCACCACATTCGTTGCAATATATTCTGCTTGTTATTGCCTCTCATGTGTTCACTTTTTTGTTCATTGTATTGTTTTCATTATGTTTTCTTCACCATTTGCCGATCACCATACTACCCTCACTACTCTCCTCATCTTCTCGAGTTTACCATTTACCTCTCACTTTCTCCCTCTCACCATACTCCTCCACCTTCTTCCTCCTGTTCACCATTTCCCTCTCGACTTACTCCTTCTCATTTTCTCTCTCTCTCACCACTCTCTCCCCTCACCCTCTCCCTCTCACCACGCTCCCTTCACCCTCCTCCTCCCCTCTCCCTCTCCCTCTCACCACGCTCCCCTCTCCCTCCTCACTCATTCCCCTCACACCTCTCCCTCCCTCACCACCCTCTCCCTCCCTTTCACCCTCCCTCACCATCTCCCTTCACCACTTCCCCCACCCTCACCTCTCCTCCACCATACTCCCCTCACCCTCACCCTCTCACCTCTCACCATCACTCCCCTCCCCTCACCCTCACCTCACCTCTCCCTCTCACCACTTTCCCCTCACCCTCTCCCTCCCCTCACCCCTCACCCCCTCTCCCTCACCACCCTCACCTCTCACCCTCACCCTCCCCTCCCTCTCCTGCCCACCCTCCCACCCTCTCCCTCTCACCACACTCCCCTCACCCTCTCCCTCTCTCCCTCCCCATCCCCTCCCTCCCTCTCACCACACTCCCTCTCCCCCTCACCACCCTCCCTCTTCACCACCATCCCCTCTCCCTTCCCTCACCCCCCACCTCTTCCTCTCACACCACACTCCCCTCACCCTCTTCCCTCTCACCACACTCCCCTCACCCTCTCCCTCTCACCACACTCCCCTCTCACCTCCTTCCGGGGATCGAGTGATCGGAACTCCTTGGAACAGCATCGACGGCAGGAATCGGCATCCTGCGAGGGAACTTTGGAAATGGAATGGGAGATTCTCAGAGGGGAGGGGGAGGGTTGGAGAAGGATGGAGGAGGAGGGAGAGGGGAAGGAGGAAGGAGAGGGGTGGAGGAGGTGGGGAGGAGGAGGAGGGGAAGAGGGAGGAGAGGAGGAGAGGGGTTGGAAAAGGAGGAGGAGAGGGGTTGGAGAAGGGGGGGGAGGGGTTGAGGATGGAGGAGGAGGGGGAGCGGTTGGAGAAGGATGGAGGAGGAGGAGAAGGAGGTGGAAGGAGGGAGAGGGGGAGAGGAGGGGGAGAGGGTTGGGGGGTTGGAGAAGGATGGGAAGGGTTAGAGAAGGCAGGAGGAGGGTGGAGAAGGATGGGGGGAGGGGTGGAGAGGGGAGGAGGAAGGGAGAGGGGGGGAGGCAAGGGGTTGGAGAAGGAGGAGAGGGGTGGAGGAGGTGGGGGAGGAGGGAGAAGGGGGAGAGGGATTGAGGAGGCGGAGAGTTTGAGTGGGAAGAGGAAGGGGGGGGGGAAGAGAGGGGTGGAGGAGGGGAAGGAGGGACGTAAAAAGATAGGAGAGCGAGAGGAGGAGAAATAGAAAGAGGACAAAGAGAGAGGAAAGCAAAGGAAGGAAGAGGGCAGGAGCGGAAGAAAATTATACTTAAAATATAAGAAGATAAGAAATAAAACAGAAAGGGAAATGAAAGCATTGAGATAAACAGAAGCAAAGGACAGAGAAAGAAAAAGAGAAAATAGCCCTTGCGCATCCTGAGAAACATCTAGAACCTTCCATTCTCACAAAAACCTTCACTTCAGCTTCTGTGTTGCAGGGGGAGGGGGGGAGGGGAGGAAGAGAGGAGAGTGGGAGGGGAGGAGAAAGAGAGAAGGGGGAGGGGAAGGAGAAAGAGAGAAGAGGGGGAGAGGAAAGAGAGGAATGGGGAGGGAGCACAGAAAGTCACAAACCTCTTTATCATTCAGCACGTTTGCAACATGTTCCCCGCTTGTCACGCCCTCGGCCCGTCCGGCTGATTGGCTGATGGGATAACGGCCGTCCCGCGATATTGGCTTTGCGATTGGTCGAGGGGATGAATTGCTGCCATTTCTCGCCATATCGATCGCCGCGATTGGTCAACTTTTATTCGGGCTTTTTCGAATTGCAGCGTTCTGATTGGCTGTTTTGAAAGCTGGACCTGGATTGGTCATACCTTCGGCTGCTATTGCCAAGATGGAAAAAAATATAGAAGCAAAATTCAGAGAACATTTATATTCTAAAGAAATAGGTATTCGACGTGTATATTTGAGTGAATATACTAAATTTAGCAACGATCCACTGTTCGAAACAAATGAAAAGCGGTTTCAGTTTAGCAAAAGAACCGCCTTTCTTTCCCAATAACAACAAACCGAGTACTCCCCCCCCCGTTTATGCCCACATTCACGGTCTCCCCACCCCGTGCCCAACACCCACCTTGCCCCCCACATACCACCACCTTGCCCCTCACCATACACCACCATGTCCCTCACCCACAATGCCCCCCCCATCATGCCACCACCATGCCCCCAACCATACCCTCACCATGCCCCACCATACCCCCACCATTACCCACCACCATGTTCCCCACCATGTCCCCCACCACGCCCCCACCACGACACGCACCCCTCCACATACTCACCCATGTCCCCACCGTACCCCCACCATGCCCACCACCACCTCGCATCACCCAATATCCTGCACGGAACCTTCGCTCAACATTTTCTGTCGTAACCCTCTCCTACCATGCTTGCCCTCGCCTGCTTCATTATTTATTTATTTATTTCTTCAGCTCTTGCTTCTCTCACTTCATTTCTTGCTTCGTTCATCTCTCCAGCTTACCATGCATTTCTTAGCTTCTTTATCCTTTGCTTCCTTCATTCCTTGTTTCCATCTTTTAGTACTTACTTATTCCATCTCTTGCTTCCTTTCTCTCTTCCTTCAATTATTTCTTGCTTCCTCCACTCCTTGTTCCTTCATTCTTGCCTCCTTTCTTTCATTCATC
Organism: Penaeus vannamei; assembly: GCF_003789085.1. Taxonomy (NCBI): domain Eukaryota; kingdom Metazoa; phylum Arthropoda; class Malacostraca; order Decapoda; family Penaeidae; genus Penaeus; species Penaeus vannamei. The sequence continues at coordinate 309,192 of NW_020868979.1, forward strand.
TCTTGTCTCCTTCATTTCTTTCTTCCTTCCTTCCTTCGTGGTTGCCATACCTTTTGCTTCCTTGTTTTGCGCTTCTCATAAAAGGGATGGGAAGCGAAGTGAATTATATAAATATTTTAGTAATGTTGCTTCACTTTTGACTTTATTAAAAAAAAAAATAGGTCAATCGTCTGTTTGTCTTTTATTTGGAACTGTTTTTGTAATTTTTTTTTCGAGATATTAAATTGGATTTACGTACAACAAGCACACACGCGCATTCAAACAAGCAAACAAGGACACAAAACACGAATGCAAATACATAAAGAAAAAATACATATGTGTTTGTTCAAAGGACAATGCAAACTTTTTTTTTTAGTCGCATATCTCTTTTCCTATTATACTGATAGTCGCCGGGAGGTCAAAGTTCACTGACATCTGAAATCGTGTATTCGGTCTTATAGATAGAATGAATAAGGATGGAAATTGAAGGATGGAGGGAAAGAGAGAAAGGGAGGGAGGGAGGGAGAGACAGGAAGGGAGGGAGGCAGAGAGGGAGGGAGGAAGGGAGAGACAGGGAGAAAGGGAAAGAGAGAGAAAGTGTTGGAAGAGAGAGAAGGATAGAGAGAGACTTTGACAGAGAGAGGGAGGGAGGGGTATGAATGAATGAATAATTCGTCATTCTAAAATTATTATTAGCAAATATAGAGATAAAGAAACAGATAATGTCGACCAGAATCGCCTAACTTACTCAAGAGAGCATTACGATAGACTAAATACATTTTTTTTTTCTTAAACAGCCTTCTTGGAAAGTTTTGTTTGTGAATGGCAGTTCAAGTTTCTGATTTCTGTCGCAAGTCTATCTCGCCCTTTTCTCGTCTTTCGTTTTCTTCTCTTTCTGTTGCCGCTGTTTCTATGCAGCTTTTTTGGCAATTAAACAAGGCAAGATGCATCTATTTATGACTTCAAGCCGCCGTCAAGGTCACGAGGATATGAGTAGGCGGAAAAAAAGCAAGCAAGAGCGGAACAAAAGCAGAAAGAATGCGGGAAAGAAAGAGAAAGCAATCATAGCGCTTGTTCAGAAGCTCCGTCGACGCATGCGCCTACGTGAGCACTCCCAGTGGGCGGAGACTGCAGAAGGAAACATCGCGGGGCGTATAGTCGTGTCCGAAAAAAAGAAATCCCGTGACTCAACTGTCTGATCCGACGAAAGTCACCCGAATGTCGGCTTCTCGAGGACGAAAATGTCACCCGTTTGCTCCTGAAGCGTCTTCGAGGAAAGGGGAGAGTCACCCAACACCGACCCCAGTAACTACAACTCTCCTTTCTTCTTGGGCAGACGAAAAAATAATCATAGATACAAAATTATATGTCTGGCGCTGTTGATAAGGTTCCAAGAAAATGCTTACAACTCTTTCTTCTTGGGCAGACGAAAAAAAAAAAAAAACGATCACGGATACGAAATCATGTCGAGAATCTACCCGACGCCGACGCCAGAAACTACGAAGTCCATTTTGTTTTTGGACAGACGAAAAAAAAAAAAAACGATCATAGGTACTAGATTATGACGCGAAGTCTACCCGACACCAGTAACTCCTACTCTTCTCCCTGCTTGATACAGCCGAAAAAAATAGCCATAGGTACAAAGTTATGTCTGGCGCTGTTGATAAAAATTATGTCTGGCGACGTGACACCAGTAACTCTTATTCTTCTCCTGCTTGATACGCGCCATAGCCGGAGCTAAATAGCCATAGGTACAAAATTATGTCTGGCGCTGTTGATAAGGCTCCGAGAAAATGCTCTCGAGTGCGGCCCCTCGTGATGCGACCGAAGGACAGCGAAGGACGTGGGAGCAGCAACAACAAGATGGAGATTCGGTGCAAGTGAAGCGAGAGACCCGTGGATTGGGCGGATAGCGATTAGTACGACCCTGTGTTCCTGGGGTCGTTGTGATTAGGTTGTTGTCCCGCGGATGCTAAGGTTGGGGAGCGAGGGCGAGGAATGGGGTGGCGAAGGAGGGAATGGAAGAAGGAAGGAGGAACAGCATAAAAAAAAAAATAATAATGAAAAAGGGAGGTTGGGGTGAGGTGACGACTGGCGGACAGGACACGTTCTTCAATCCATCAGGCCATTTCTTTATCCTTTTTGCGTCTTTGCTCCTTTTCCTTTCCTTTCCCTTTTCATCCTTCCTGCATACCTTCCTCTTCTTCTCTCTCTCTCTCCTCTCTCTCTCTCTTCTCTCTCTCTCTCTCTCTCTCTCTCTCTCTCTCTCTCTTCTCTCTTTCTCTTCTCTCTTTCTCTTTCTCTTTCTCTTTCTCTCTCTCCCTCTCCCTCTCCCTCTCTCTCCTCTCCCTCTCCCTCTCCCTCTTTACCTCTCCCTCTCTCCCTCCCTCTTTCCCTCTCTCTCTTTCCCCCCCCCTCCCTCTCTCTCTCTCCTCTCTCTCTCTCTCTCTCTCTCTCTCTCTCCTCTCTTCTCTCTCTCTCTCTCTCCTCTCTCTCTCTCTCCTCTCCCTCTCTCCCTCTCTCTCTCTCTTCTCTCTCTCCTCTCCTTCCTCCTCCCTTTCCTCCTCCCCTCCCTCTCCCTCCCTCCTCCCCTTTCCTCCCTCCTCCCTCTCCTCTTCTCCTCCTCTCTCTCTCTCCTCTCTCTCTCTCTCTCTCTCTCTCTCTCTCTCTCTCTCTCTCTCTCTCTCTCTCTCTCTCTCTCTCTGTCTCAGTATTAAATAAAAAGTTATGTTTAGCTTTTGATACTTAAAATACAACCTAATTCTCAAAGGTTGATGCCCAGTCGACCGTGGGAAAATTGCCCAGAATGCAAACGCGAAGGGACTGTGTTAAGGGCAAGATTTGCTAAGGAGAGGCGTTCCAGGTCGAAGGTGGGCGGGGCGTGCGGGATGGGCGTGGGCGGGATGGGCGTGCTCAAGGCCAGACGAGATATCCCAGACGATGCTTTTTTATCCGATTCATATGTATTTTGAAGTATTGTTTCGTTACTTACGTATACCCATGACCCCCCCCCACAAAAAAAGAGAGAAAATAGATAAATAGATAATAATATATAAAAAAAACTATTACTATTATTAAAGAAGAAGAAAAAAGGTTAAAAGCAGCATCCGTAAATAAGCAGGGATTTCGCCCCCGCCTCTTTCAGTCCCAGTTTTCATTCTCTTTCTCTCTTTCTCCCTCCTTCGAAACACTTTTTTTCCCCCCTGAGAAGTAATAATTTTTCTCGTCCTTAAACACTGAGCAGAGAAGGAGAAAAGGAAGAAAAAATAAGAAAAAGAAAAAGGAGGAGAAGGAGAAAGAGAAAGTGCAAGTGAAGGAGAAAGAGAATGAGAAGGAGAAAGAGGAAGAGAGGGAAAAAGAGAAAGAGAAGGAGAAGAAGAAAGAGAAAAAGAAAGAAAAAGAGAAGGAGAAACAGATAGAGGAAGAAAACGAGAAGGAGAAACAGATAGAGGAAGAGAGGAGACGGAGAAAGAGTCGATTAGACCTCGTTCTCTCGCGCTTCCTCACGCCTTCACTCACCGCCGCTCTCTTGGCACAACCTCACCTATGGATATGAAAAGCAGTAGCAGGAGGTTCGCAAACTGATGAGCAGGTCTTAAGCAGATGGGGGTTGTAGGAAGGTAAGGGTCGGTTTTAAGCAGGAAGAGAGTTCGTAAACAAATGCGGGTGGTGAGGAGAATGGTTTCACAAGCAGGTGCGGTTCGTAAGCAGATGCGGATCCTGAGCAGATGCGAGCAGAAGGAGGAAGGGAGGAGGAGGAGGAGAAGGGGAGTAGAGGGGGGAGGGGAAGAGATGGAGATGGAGGGGAGTAGGAGGAAGGGAAGGAGGAGGAGGAAGAGAGAAGGAGAAGGAGATGGAGGGGGAGTAGGAGGAGGGAAGGAGGAGAAAGAGGAGAGGGACGAGAAGGAGAAGGAGGGGGAGGACGAGAGGAGAAGGAGGAGGAGGAGGCGGAGGACGAAGAGGAGAAGAGGAGAGGAGGGGGAGGACGAGAGGACCCCGGCAGCGCTTTGGCACGAGTGGCTGAAGCAAGGAAGGCTCCTCCTGTGCAGCGGCTGTAACGGAGGCCGCGCCGTTGCCAAGGGAGCAGGAGGATTTCGTAATAGGATGTTGTAATAGGAGGATGAGAATAGAAGCGAGGGAGAGGGAGATGTGGCGGATGCGCAAAGATTAAAAATGGCGCCGAGAGCTTGCTGGGGCGGGGGGGGGGGGGGGTTAGGTGGAGATAAGACGAGAGAAATGCAGTTGGGAATGTTTCGGATTCTACTCTTTTATCACAGATTCTACTCTTCTATCATTTCGTGTTCCCTCCCCCCTCCCCAGGGTCCCCTCCCCCCTTTCCCTTTTCTCGTCGCCCTCTTCTCTCCCTTTTCCTGTCCTCTTTCTTTGAATTGTCTTTTCTTCTTTTTCTTCTTTTTTCTTCCTTTTCTTATTCGTCTTATTATCATTATTATTATTATTATTATTATTATTATTATTATTATTATTATTACCATTATTATTATTATCATCATTAAATCATCATCATCATCATCATCATCATCATCATCATCATCAACATCATCATCATTACTTTCTTCTTCCCTTTTTTTCTCTCTACGTCTCCCTTTCCTCACCCCTTTTCATCCCCCCCCGCCCGCCCACCCCCGCGCACACCTGAAGCATCTGTTTGCTCTTCGAAAACTGATTCAATTTTCGCGCCATCGACCAATCAAAATGCGATCCGGATGCATTGCGAAAGTGTAATCTTCTCGAATCTTCTGCAACGCGACCCATAACCTTTGTTTTAGTCAAGAGTCGAAGGTGGGTGACCGCGGGGCTAAAAGCTTTTTTTCAATCCCTTTTATGTTGTTTTAGTATTTTATTTTTATTTGTTTGTTTATCTATTTGTTTATTTATCTGTGTATCTGTCATCCCTCTTTTGTTTCTTTCTTCGAGAGAAAAGGAAATGTGGATGCAGAAGAAAAAAAAATGTTTCATTTAAAGTTAACCCATTTTCCCGCCTTTTCCTTCTCGTCATTTGTCTCCATTGTCTTTTTTTCAGCTATTCTTCTCCTTTCTTCTTTTCCCTTCTTCTTCTCCTTTCCTCTTTTCCCCTATTCTTCTTTCTTCTTGTATTCTCTTCCTCTTTCTCTTTCTATGCATCAGTCTTGTTTATATATCCACGAAAATTTCATGGAAAGTGCGTTATGCTGACAAATTTTAACCTTCATCTTTCATGAATTGTCGGTAAGGTTTAGTTTCCGTGCAAGCTGTATATACTCATGAACTTTAAGGGTGATTCATGGAAGAGAGAGAATGTTTTTTGAGAGAAATATCTTTATTGTTAGCATATTTATTGCCTATTTTTAGAATATTAATATTAGGAAATATGATAGGACGCGGTATATGCTGTAACCATTATCTTTGCAAACGAGAAAGCAAGAAAAAAGCGAAAAAATATTTAGTTAATTGATATTTATTTTTCACCTATTGATGTATTTATTAATCCAATTATTTGCTCTCTGGTCGCGCCCAAAAATGCATTAATCACCATTTTGTATCGTATTTTTTCACACCTGGGGAAACCTAGGCAAAGTTAATCATTGTTGTTTTCAAATGCATTTTTTCTCATTTTTTTTTTACATGTTAATTAATTCATAATTTAGTGTTGCACGGTTTCTGCGCTTTTGAACGCGTGCAGTAGGTTAATTGTAATTTACTGGTCCTTCTTTTTCTTTTTTTTTTTATTTCTGTTTCTATTTCTCTTTTCTTTTTTTTCTCTTTCTCTTTCTCCCTGTTCTTTTCGCTTTTTCCCTCTCTCTTCCTTTCTCTCTCTCTTCTCCTTTCTCTCTCTCCCCTCTCTCTTTCTCTCTCTCTCTCTCTCTCTCTCTCTCTCTCTCTCTCTCTCTTCTCTCTCTCTTCTCTCTCCCTCTCTCTTCCTCTTTCTCTCTCTTCTCTCTCTCTCTTCTCTCTTCTCCCTCTCTCTCTCTCTCTCTTCTCTCTCTCTCTCTATCTTCTCTATCTCTATCATCTCTCATCTCTCTCTCATCTCTCTCTCTCTCTCTCTCTCTTCTCTCTCCTCGCTGTCTCTCTCTCTCTCTCTCTCTCTCTCTCTCTCTCTCTCTCTCTCTCTCTCTCCTCTCTCTCATCTCTCTTCCTCTTCTCTCTCCTTTTCTCTCTCTCCTCACTCTCTCTCTCTCTCTCATCTTATCATCTCTCTCTATCTCTCATCTCGTCTCTCTCTCATCTCTATTCCCTTTCTCTCTCCTCCTCTTTCACCCATCCCTTCCTCTCTTTCTTTCCCTCTCTCCCCTCTCCCATCCTTTTACCTTCCTAGCCGATCTCGCCCATTTTTTTCATCACCCATCTCCATCTCTTCCTCACTTATTTCGTTTGTTATTCACTCACCTATTTTCCGCCCTTCCTCGGCCTCTCTCTCTTCACCCTCGTTCCTTTCACAACTCTCAATCACCACGCGTCGCTTTCTACTTCTCCTCATTCCTCTAATCATCATAATCTCCTTCTATCTTCCTATCAACGCCTGTCCTGCCGACCTTTCTTTGCCTTTCCCTTTCCCTCGCCTTTCTCCCCCCTCCCTCACCCTTTCTCTCCCTTCACACGCCCGCGCTCACTCTCCCTTTTTCTTCCCTTTCAACACACACAGCTCTCTCACCTTTTCACGCACCGCAGCTCTTCTCCCTTTCAACAGCCCAGCGCTCTCATCCTTATCACTGCCCGCGATCTCTCTCCCTTCTCTCCCTCTCGAACGCCCGCAGCTCTTCTCCCTTCTCTCCCTCTCACGCCCGCGCTTCCTCTCCCTTATCTCTCCATCTTCACGCCCAGCGCCTCTGTCCCATTTTCTCTCCCTTTCACGCCCGCGCTTCTCTCACCTTTCTCTCCTTGCACGCCCGCGCTAAATCTCCCTTGCACGGCACGGTCTTCTCCTTTCTCTCGCTTTCACGCCCGCGCATCCTCCTCCGCTTTCTCTCCTTTTTCAACGACCGCGCTTTTCTCCTTTTCTCTCCCTTTCAACGCCCGCAGCTTCTCTCCTTTCTCTCACTTTTCACGCCATGGCGCTCTTCTCCTTTCTTCTCAGCCTTGCACGCCCGCGCTCTCCATCCCTTTCTCTCCCTTGTCAAACGCCCGCCGCTCTCTCCCTTCACGCCCACGCTCTCTCCCTCTCCCATTCACGCCCGCGCTCTCTCCCTTTCTCTCCTTACACGCCCCCGCTCTCTCCCCTTTCTCTACTTTACACGCCCCGCGCCTCTCTCCTCTTTCTCTCCTTTTCACGCGCCGCGCTCTCTCCCTTTCTCTCCCTTTCACGCCGCGCGCTCCTCTCCCTTTCTCTCCTCATCACGCTGCCGCGCCTCTCTCCCTTTCTTCTCCTTTTCACGCCCGCGCCTCTCCCCCTTTCTCTCCCTTCACGCCCGCGCTCTCTCCTTTCTCTCCTTTTCACGCCCGCGCCTCTCCCCCCGGCCGCCGCGTCGAGAAAATGTGTGAATTAAGGCCACTTGAGTCCCAAGGTGCAGCCGCCGATTCTTTTCTTCTCCTTCCATTTCTTTTTCTTTTCTTTTTCCTTTCCTCTTTTCTTCTTTTTTCTTTTTCTTGGTCTTTTTTCTTTTTCTTCTTTTTTTCTAATTAATTAAGCAAGTATAAAATTAAATTAAGCAAGGGGGGATTTTTTTTTTTTATTTTGTAGGGATTTTTTTTCCTTCTTTCTATGTGTGTGTAGAGAGGAGAGAGAGAGAGAGAAAGAGGGAGAGAGAGAGAGAGTGAGAGAGAGAAGTGGGAGAGAGAGAGAGGAGAGGGAGAAAAGAGAGTGAGAGGAGAGAGAGAGAAATAGAAAGAGAGAGAGAGAAATAGAAAGAGGAGAGAGAGAGAGAGAGACAGCAAGAAAGCAATGGAAAGAGACCGAGAAAAGAGCAATAGCATCCACCCCCACGTCCCCCCCCCCCCCCCCCCCTTTCCCTTCCCCTCCCCCCACCCCCCCATCCCTCCCTCTCCCCCCTTCCCCTCCCTCACCCCCCCCTCCCCTTCCCTCCTCACCCCCTGTCCCCCACCCTCCTCCCACCCCACCCCCTCCTCCACCCCACGCCCATACCCTTCCCCCCTCCCCTCCCCCCCCCACGCCCATCCCCTCTCCCCCCCTTCCCCTCCTTCCCCCCCACGCTCATCCCCTCTCCCCTCCCTTCCCCCCCACCCCCACCACTCCGCCCAGATTGTCCCAAAGACGAGGAGACGCGCCCTCAGTCTCTCCTCAGGTCGCATGGGGGACGCCTGCCGAGGTGCTGTCTCTCCCGCAAAAAATTCCGCGCTTATGTCCATGCAAAATTCAGACTCGGAAAGGTTGCAGAGGAAAGGAGGGAAGTTGCCGCATGAAATCCATCGGCTGAAATCTGTGTACACTACCTACCTCCCCCCTATCCCCCCTACCCCCCCTGCTTGCAACGTTGCATGGTCGTTTTGGGCGAAATATGGAGCGAGGAAACAGGGGTCTAATGCCTAAAAAAAATCTAATCTTTGGTGGGGATATTTATTCGTTTTGAAATTCATGAATAGATTATATATATGGCTTGGTATAGTAGTTTCTTTATTTTATTATATATTCATTCGTTTATTTTCATTGTTTAGATTTTTTTCTCTTTTTTAGTCATGTGTGTAAAATTCTTTTTGGTAATAAGCTCGTTATCCTTGTCTGTCCTCTCGACTTTACGAGTTGTTATTTTATTATTGTTACGCAATTTATAACGAACGTCTTAATCGCCTTCAATAATTTCCTTTGACAATAATAAAGCTAACATTCGCCATCATATCTCACCAGATTTTTATGCCTGTAACCCCTCCTACTGAAAAGAAAAGAAAAAATCTTCTTT
>NW_020868979.1:328022-335522 GCF_003789085.1 Penaeus vannamei
AAACAGTAATGGAGCATTGTATTGTGGATGATCCTAAGATTCTAAATTAAAACTAATTTTAAAAATAAATAGATACAAGATATTTTACTCAAGAAATTGTAAAGGAACCTTGCATGATACTTGCTAATTGCAATCTGCTAAAATTAGCATTCAACCTTAAAATATGCCTCATCTCCATTTTTAAGAATTATCTTTATACTTGCTTGCAGTACTTAATTTACTAACATTTTTACAGTCCCTCTCGAGATGAACGTCTTCATACGAGAACATTTGAATTACTGGTATTCCCTGAAGTCATACTACTTAGCCAAGACAATGGCTGACATGCCCTTCCAGGTAGGCTGCTGTTTTTGTATCTCTGTCTGTTTATCAGGATTCTAAATGCATGCAAAGATGTATCATGGTTAATGCATACTTTGATGCTTTTCTTGAACAGTAAAAGGTTCCAGTGATAAAAGATTTTATGTGCTCTGAGGCAGGTATAGAACTGAAGAATTATATACCAAAGCTTTTAAAAATGTATTATTTTGGCCGAGAGATCCTGTATGAAAGTAAGCTGGAAAAGGAAATTGATTGATGGAACTTAAATTATACCCACACTGTATGTTGTATAGATAATTACAACTTATTAACCTTTACAGGTGATCTATCCATTACTGTACGTGTTACTGGTGTACTTTTTGACTGACCAACCCCTAGAGGCGCATAGGTTCTTCATGTTCACCACAATGTGTATCATGACATCACTAGTGGCACAGTCTCTCGGCCTGGCCATTGGTGCTTGTATGAATATACAGGTAAATAGGTCAATTTGTATGCAGGGATTGTACATGATTGTATTATTTTAATTTCATCCTTAGGGTTGACTGCTGTTACTGAATATACAATACTACTATATGATTTAGCTAAAGGGTTTATAATTGTTTGCAGCATTTGCCATACTTGAATACTACAAAGCTAAATTGTCTTCAGTAACTGTTTTTTTAATTTTATCTCTGAGTCAAATAATGAATAGACTAAAAACTCTTACAAGTGAAACAAAACTTGAATATACTGATATAACATTGCATTTTCTAATATCCTGATTTCTCTTCATGTTTAGGGTGCTGTGTTCCTGGGTCCTATATCATCCATTCCTGTGTTGCTCTTCTCGGGATTCTTTGCTAATTTCTCAACCATTCCAATATATCTAAGGTGGATAACCTATATATCTTATGTAAGGTAAGTTGTTAGTTCCACTCTTTTATATATATGTGTTGGGGTGTGTGCATGTATGTGTGCGTGTGCATATGCGTGTGAGTGTGTGTGTGTCAGTGAAGTTAATTAATTTAAGTAGAAGAACATCAAATAATGCAAATTGAACTAATGTATCAAGGTAATCATTTTCTTTGCATTTGAACCTCTCTTTGGCATTATTTAGGGACTAAATTTGAAGGAAAATTCATTTGAATGATCTTGTGTTCACAGCTATTGCAGTCTTGGACATTAAAGAAGAGTATTTAAAGCTTCACAGACTTGAACGCTCTCCCTCCTTCTTCCTTCACAGGTACGGGTTTGAAGGGACACTCCTCAGCATATACGGGTTTGACAGAAAGCCGCTACATTGCTCGGAGGCTTATTGCCACTACAAGTCTCCCAAAAAGTTTCTAGAAGAGATGGACATAGTGGGCGCAGAGTTCTGGATAGACTTCCTAGTGCTCTTCTCGTTTTTCATCATCCTTCGAACAATTGGCTACTTTGTGCTCAGGTGGAAACTTAAGGCTGAACGCTAGTGGAAATTCCATGTTTATATATATACATAAATATATATTTATCACCCTAACTTTAATTTTTATATACAGTAAAAGTGTTTTTTTCTGTGAAGTATATTAAAATACGATTTTTTCATCATCACTGTACTACAAGCTAGTTTGCTCTTCACAAGAGTTCTATAAGAGTATAGTGGCATGCAGTGTCCACTTTGGTGCCTGATGTAGTTGCAACCTCAAAGACTGGATGAATGTGGCTAAAGTGGACAAGTGAAGTCTTTCAAGTGTATCATTTAAGAGTAAGGAGAAAGACTGGAAAGAAGGTGCAAGTGAAACCACTTATGGAATGGAAAATATTATATGAAAGGAAGAATTGTCAGTGAGGGGCAACTAAAGGAACACATAGAAGTGATATAGTGAAGGTCTTCCAAGTGAAGGTGTAATGAGGCACAGGTATATGTAACTGAGACTGAGGACTTCACATGCACCACACTTGCTCTAATGATACCCACACAACACATTAATGGTCTAAAGTCACATACCAGCATCAGGAGGTGTCAACTAGAAAAGGAGGAAAAAACGCAGCCTAGTTGTTATGATACAGCGCGTCACCCTACATTTAACGCAGGCTTGATATGAAAAATAATTCAAAATACTCCTCTTTCATATGTTTAATAAGCATTGAACCTCAGGGTAAAGGAAACAAGTGAATGCTTACTATAAGTGTCCAGAAATATTTATGAAGGAGTCACATATGGGTGCAAGTTTAGCTCAGTAAGCCACGCAATTTACCCCACTTGTACGTGTGGTCTCTGTAAGGTAATATGAAATGCATGTTAAGCTGTATTTTAATCTTATCAGCATGGTTCAGCACCAAATTCAAATAATTGATTTTCCTTTTTTTTTTTTTTTTTTTTTTCTTTTCAACAAATATAAACTTTGTTCTCAAGTTATCAAATGTCTTGGAAGTAATGCAAGAAATTCTTTCTTGTGATTAGCACAACAAAGATAGGATATAAACATATTTAACAAATTCTAAATAAACAAGAAAAAAAAAAAGAAAAAAAAAAGATGCACCAATTTCATGTTTACATTATTTTCACAGAAATGAGTAAGAAGTACACTAGGTGCATTTGCTCAACCACTAAGACTTTTTAAAATATCATTAACATCAGAGAAAATTATTAGTCATGGAGTTGTAGAGTTATTTAAATGCACTAAAACATTCAGACTTCTCAGTCTTATTTTTGTCAGCATTTTATCTCTTTTTCCCATCAAACCAGTGATTTTGAGAAAGTTTACAAGTACTTTTAGGCTAAACAATTTTTTTTTGTGATAGTAATGGTGATAATACATCATAGCTTGTATTTAACGAGAATATTAGGTTAACGTGTAGTTGTGCCTGAGAGTAAAAAGGGCACAATGTACAGCAGTGCCATAATGCAAGTCCTTTTTAGTAATACAGAATAAGAATTTAAAAAAGACAAAAACACAAAAAAAGCATTGATTTTTTATATATATAAATATATAGAATTGTACACAGTGATCTGCAAAATAGAATCAAATAACCAAAGGAAGCATTTCAGGAAAAGGCAAGGGGAATCTAAATAAAATAAAAAAAAATAAAAAAAAGAAAGAAAAAAAAAACATGAAAGAGCACTATAAAGTGAACTTCAGGTACATGATGGTATTAAGTGCCCAAACCAAGCCCTTGAGAGGAGAGCATCTCTCGACCTGAGGCTTGTCTTCCGTTTTTGTTGATCCACTGCTTCAAATTTAGGCAGTTTGTGAGCTTAACTAGTAACATTGGGCATTTTTTTTTCTTCTTCTGCAGATGTGTCTCTGTAGTACTTTTGATTACTGCATTCCCCTTCTTGTTGATAATGAGTAAAATACATACTCGTAGACTTTATAGTTGTATCAAAATTAGGTAGTATCAGTCATAGGCACTTTCTTCTTATTGACATAATATGATTACATTTTTTTTCTCCATCTGCAATCTTTTTAGGAGCCTCTAAACTCTGAATATTTTTATATCAGAGGGTTAATGGTATTGCTGTAGCTGTGATTTGCCAACATTTTGGGTATTTGCCAAGCATATTGTTTATAACACCTAACATGGGTGAAATATTACAAGTTGTGATTATTGTACAACACTTAAAAAAAAGCATTTATAAAAATAATGAACATTTAAGTAAACTGCCTTTCTTGAATTGGATATAGTTCTGTCACTCCAGAACACAGATGGTTATAAAGATTATTTGCAAAGACTTTGAACAGTAATCTCTTGCACATTTTGCCTATCCAACCCAACTTGCCACAAAGACTTTTTCCGCCCTCACGCTCAGTGGGTCACTAGCACATCATCTGGTGGGACAGACCCTGAATTCTTTCCTGACAGCTCCACTGTTACTTGTGCTGAAAACATATATATATCACCAAATACAAGGAATCTTTTTATGAGAGCTAAAGCTAGAATTAGTTCACTGAATTTGTCATGCTTCTTTATGAATGAGCAAAAGTGAATGGCTAATCAAACGCTTATTCACCTCGGTGAAGAAGTTAGTTTAACAATTGTGGAATTCAATCAGAAAAGAACATAACAGCTTTCCTTCAGTCAAAGTTCTTAGCTTTCTACTTCAGAACACTTCTACTGTACAGTAATAAATACATGGAATTTACAAGCAGATCATAATCTTCTTGAAATCACAAGGAATGAGTTCTGTGTCCAGTCAAATAAGACCTTGTCTGAGCCTGTCATTTCCGTATGTTTTCACCCAAGCATAACCCATGCAGGGTGGTTGTTAACTCTATGCATTGTGCCTCTCATGTGTAGCCTGTAAGAACTCTCAAAGAACACACACACATTCTCTGGGTCCATTACTCTAGATCTTTGACAAGTGTTAGCTGATGGAAGCCAAACGAAGGGAGTCCACATAAGGCTGATTTCTTGATTAATGTTATGGGAGGAATGTAGCAGGAAACAGGATCTTGAACTTAAAGATCACTGCTGATTCCAGTAAGAAAGATTTCACAAAAAAATTGATTATAATGTCATTCTGCATCTTTATATTCAAACTCTTTACTTCAACTCATTTTCATTTTTATTTGTTTGTTTGTTTTTTATCAATGAATATGTGCCTTTTGAATTCCCTGTATGAGGCAAAGTCACTGAGAGAGTCACATTTGTACTATTAGTCAGATATAGAGCCATATGTCTTTGAGTAGACAGGTCGTGTTTTATTCATGACCATGGAGTTTTCTTGTGCTGATACCTATATGTTTCTTAGAAATGTGTTTCCAGTATACCATCTGATGTGTTTGTTTTGATGTGGGCCTAGGTAGCTTCCAGAGATTTGTAAAAAGAAATGTAATAATTATTATGATTAATTTAAGGCTAGATATAATATGATGAAGAATGGTAATATTCCAAGATTTTATGGAATGCTGACTGTTCCTGGCTAAAAGGCAAATGGTATTATGTTGGTTGTTTTAAGGAGATTTACCATGTATGGTTATCATTCAGAAAAAAAGTTCTCAACAAATATTTTTCTGTGACTTTTTTGTCAGTTACACAAGAATTTTCACTACTTGATTAAGACAGTACAAGCAGCTAATGGTAACTTGCTCCTATCAAGAAGCTCAACTAGACACAGCTGAGTTTAGGAAAACTTTGCTTTGAAGAGATGTTCAAAAATGTTTGTGTATCCTCATGTGCTCTCTTTCTTTATCTCTCTTCTCTCTTCTTCTCTCTTCTCTCTTTTCTCCTCCATGTGCTCTGTGGTGCAGCGGTAGCATTCTCATCTAGCAATCTTGCTGAACTACATTTAATCCCGCGCGCCATGATAACCCCGGCCATTCCTAGCACACGGGGTAATTTAGAAGCAAATAAAAAGATAGCATGTCACAGCAAAGAATATCCATTGTAACAAATGGAATTAAACTAAACTAACTAAACTATATTAACACTCTCCTCTCCTATCTTCTCTCTGCCCTCCTCCTCCTCTCCACTCCTCTTTTGTCTTCTCTTTTCCTCTCCTCTTTCCTCTCTCTTCCTCCCTCCCTCCTCCCTCTCTCTCTCTCTCTCTCTCCTCCCTCCCTCCCTCCCTCCCTCCCTCCCTTTTTCCCTCCCACCCTTCCTCTCCTTCTCCATCCCACTCTCACTCCCTCACTTCTCTCTCTCTCATGTCTCCTCTCTCTTCACTCTCCTCTCTCTTCTCTGTTCTTTCCTCTCCTTTCTCCTTTTGCATCTTACCTGTCTCCTCTCCCCTCTCTGTTCTCTTCTCTTTCCACTCGCCTCTCTCCCCTCTGCTCTCTTCTCTTTCCACTCGCCTCTCTCCCCTCTGCTCTCTCCTCACAACTGTCTCCATTTTCTCATGTCCTGTTCAGAATATGATTGTGTGAACAACAGGAGCAGCAGCAAAGTTAAATAATTGGCTATGAATGTAGTCCTGTCAAAGTCAAGCCGTTTGGTATGTATTAACACATATCTGTTGAAAGGAGAGTCAATGTTTAGTTGTCAAAATGTCCTTGTGTATATCTTCCAAATGGTGGATTATTTTTTATGGATGGTTTTCTATCAGAGTCATTTGGGTGAGCTCTCCTCCCCCTACCCCTCTCTCTCCACTACCCACCCCTAGACAAACACTTCATATATTTTTTATCCTTTTGGTAGTTTTTTGACATAACCGATTTCATCTATAAAGTTCGTGATTGATTTTACACATTTCCTATTGGTGAGATTAATTTGTTGATTATTCTATGTACATATAAAGGAAGTATATTTGAATTAGTCAAGTCTATGGCTGCCCTGGCAAATTGACTTTCTTTTCAGTACTCTAGGGTTAGAAATGCCAAAAAATATATATATATACATCGTGTAAATACGGTTGTGTAGTTACTGAGCTTGCAAACACCAACAAACAATTTGACACCCACTTTTTATTTTGACTACAAATTAAACTTTCATATTCCATACACTGAGCTATAGACTATGAGCCAGTTTTCTCACGTGTAACCTGCAGCCATATAGCATCATTTTTGCTGTCAAAGGCATGCTGTTTGCTCTCTAATTTATATCACCACATCCATTTCATCATTGCTGTCACTCAGTGTTAACTTTTTTGAGTTCTTTGTCTGTTGGATCATACATAGAATATTTTTGTGATGTTTTGATACCTTATTGTAATTAATGCTATTATTACTTCAGATAGTTTGTATATATACTTACCTAAAATATCTTTACTTATACATATGGATAAGATGCATAAACATACATTCATAGAAATACACACCCATAAATGTACACATTATCATGTAAGCTAAAAAAAAAAAAATGTACACACTTGTTTATCCATTCATATGCACATTCATATTCATATATATATATATATATATATATATATATATATATATATATATATATATATATATATATATATATATATATTTGTATGTGTGTGTGCATATATTCATATACATAGTCATATGTACACAACCTTATATGGTTAAATATATACAGTTACAAATACAAATGTGCATAAAAAAATTAATACATAAATACATATATAACTACATACACATATGTCATGCTGCAAATTTACACACACACACACACACACACACACACACACACACACACACACACACACACACACACACACACACACACACACACACACACACACACACACACACACACACACACACACACACACACACACAGCTCTCTCTCTCTCTCAATCTCTCTTCT
>NW_020868979.1:340522-345522 GCF_003789085.1 Penaeus vannamei
GTGAGTGAACGTAACTCAGCAGCCTGTTGTACATACTTGTTTTTTTTCTTCTTCTTTTACGTAAGTTCTATTTGTTCTTGTGCAGTAGTGCTAATCATTATTATGTGATCTCTCCTGAATAAATGTTTGTCTTGTTTCTGTTTACGTTGGCCGGGACAAGGCACTCCTCTGAACCTTTTCGTTGTTTATCCAGCAGCTGACAATCCAGTTGGAAGGTAAAGTTCCTTGTTGCGTTGTTCTTAGACAATAAATATCGTATTTTATGTCAGTTTGCTCTTTGTGTTGTTCGAGCGAGGCACAGAGGGTTGGTTATGTTAAGAAGTTTTCATCTGGATCTGTTTGAGTTCGTATCGGTGGAACTCTAGATGTCTATAAGACGAGTCTCCACCCTGTAAAGATAGCAACAGTTACCGTCTTTAGCTTTAGGTCATGCAAAGTAGAGACTGTCGACAGCTTGGGGCGGTTTAGGTAATGTGTATGGCAGTTTTGTACCAAAAGTCCGTGATTCTCTTTCGATCACGTGCAGTGAATGAAAACGCGTTGCCCACAAGCCTATTTTTTGCTAAATCTGTGACTCAGGTGAATATGTAGCAAGCAAGCGTCTGGATTCACCTCGTAGTCAAGGCTGCCCGCTTTTCCGTAGCAGCATTTCTGCGTACAGTGCGTAGGATCAGAGTCTGGTGATTGTAGGATTCACTGTCTTATTTCTTTATTTCATACCTAAAACTATATACAATAAATACATTACCAAGCCAATATGGTAACATTCAACAACATAAAATGCACCCGTATCACGATAGAAAATGTCTTCGATGTATAACTTAAGAATATGCGACAATGAACCTGTAAACTTGATTTATCTAAAAAGTATATGACCATTCATGGTGAGTGTGTTGTAGGGTTGAGGGTTTAATGTTACTATATGAGACTGTGGCTCCACCTTTGGTGATGCCCAGCTAGAAGACAACTAATGTGACATTGAATGAAATTTCCGCCAAATCATTATCAGTCTATACCAGGATAGTTTCAGCAGTTTTCATGTTTAGTTTATTTGAACATGGGAAAGTATCTCAATATTGTTTTAAACAGTTGTCTATTGGATCAAACCATCTGTAGTCATACAAAATAACAAAGGGACGGCGCTCGGGAAAAAATTCCGAAGTGACGTCACCATCCGTCGGTCGTCTTTTGTTTTTGTTTAACAGACGAATTTCCCCTAGAACCGGATATCATGATAATGGTGATGTCCAGCTTGTAGTGAATCACATAGATCGAATCAGCAACGAATATCATTTGTTTTTGTTTAACGGACGAATTTCCCCTAGAACCGGATATCATGATAATGGTGATGATATAAAGATAAAGATGATGATAATAATAATGATACTGATAAGTAACGATGATTATCACTACCCTTAACATTAACATATATGACAATGATTAACATTATCGTTATCGTTAGTATTAGCATTGTTATTGCTATTGTCATTATTGATATGATTGCTGTTGATTTTGTTGTTATTGATATTACCATTAGTATTATAATTGCTAATATTGTTTATTATATTATTGCTAATATTATTATTATCAATATTGTTATCATTATCTGTATCATTATTGTTGTTGTTGATGATGTTAATATCATTATCATTATTGTTACCATCATCATCATTATTATTGTTATGATAAATAACAATTATGGTAATGATAATAATAACCTAAATGATTATATTGATTATAATAGAAAATAATAATGACAATGATAGTAATCATGATGGTGGTTAAAAAATGATAATGATAATGATGATAATGATTATAAAAGTATGATGATAATAATAATTATGGTAATAATGATTATCATGACACTAATAATCATTTTTACAATAGCAGTAATAATAATGATACTAATACAGTGGTAGTAATATATTGATAGTAATATGATAATAGTTATAATGATAATAGTCCCAGACAATGATGATGATATTGTTTATGATAATATCACAACAACAAGAATAACGAAGTATATACGAAATACCAGAAATGGGAAACGAGTGTAAAGCGAAACCGGTTCGTGTATTTCCCGCGTATTTCTAGATTCGCGAAATTCTCGATTCCAGGTGCGAGGCGGGGGGGGGGGGATAGAGAGCGCAGGAGCACTTTTTTTCTCTTTCTTTTTTTTTGGTGGGGGGGGGGGGGGGGGAGAACATGTAAGAAAGATAGAGACATGATGAAAATAAGAAAGTTCAGGAATGTGAAAGGCTTGATATCAGAATATGAAGCTAACGGTGAAAGTAACTGTGCATTATATTGATTATGATGTGTTTATGATAAAGATAGTAGTTGAGGTTGCAATCACGACAGCCATTGTGATAATGACAGTTTTGGGCAATCATTATCATAATTATTACTGATATCATCATTATCGTCAATATTAATGTCATAATTATGACCATTACCATTCTTATCAGTATATTATTAGTGTTATTATCAATTATTACCTCCGCCAAGAAGGGAATGTTATTATTATTATTATCGTAATCTATATAAAGAGCCACACTTAAAAAATCGAGAATTATACCACCAGAAGTGTCACTGCAGGTTAAGATACAGCTACGAAAGAGTGAGAAGATAGAAAGTCAGATATTGGCGTAAGAAAAACAGGTTAGCTGATCTTTTATTAAACTTATCAAGAGTCAAGTTGCAATCCCTGTTGCCTTGGCGGAGGTATGCGCCTGAGTGCTCTATTGTCATTGTTATTATTATTGTTATATTGTTGTTATTTGTGTTATTATTATTATCATTACTATATGTTGTTGTTGTCGTTGCTGTTGTTGTATTATTGTTGTTATTATTCTTACTCTCGTATTATTATTATTGTTATTAACATTACTATTATTATCATCATCATCAATGTTTTTATTATCAATATTGTCTCCATCATAAGGATTATTGTTATTGTTTTTGTTATTGCTATTATTATTATTACTATTATCACTATTTTTATTGTTATTATTACTATTGTTATTTCTATTGTATTATTTAGTAATTACTATTATCATCATCATTGTTATATTACTATTATTACTATTATTATTATCATTATTATTATTGTTATTATTATTGCTATTTATTATTATTATTATTATCATTTTCATTATAATCTTTACTATTATTATTACTTTCATCATATCGTCATAAAATTATAATGATAATGAGATATCATCATCATTATTTTTTAATTACTTTTATTATCATTATAATGATATTATTATTATATTACTATATCATCATCATCATCTTGTTTTTATTATTTATTATCATTATTATACTAATCATCATATTACTACTAACTTTAACATAACAGAATTATAATTCCTATTGTTATTTATACATAAGGAATATAACAACAACAACAACGATAATTAGAATAATTGTGATATTGATAATGATAATAACAATTAGTAATTACAGTAATAGTAATGATAATGATAATGAGGATAGTAGTAACAATTAGTAATTATAATAGTAAATGATAAGATAATGAGGATAGTAGTAACAATTAGTAATGAGGAGAGTAGTAACAACTAGTAATTACAATAGTAATATAGAAGAGGATAGTAGTAACAATTAGTATGAGAGAGAGAGTTAGTAACATAGTAACAATAGCTAATGAGGAGAGTATAACAATTAGTAAATAATGATAATGAACAATAATAATAGAGGAGAAGTAGTAACAACTATAATTATAATAGTAATGATAATGCTAATGAGGATAGTAGTAACAATTAGTAATTATAATAGTAATGATAATGATAATGAGGATAGTAGTAACAATTAGTAATTATAGAAATAGTAATGATAATGATAGCAAATCGATTATTTTTACATAAGATTCGAAGTGGTACGGGGAACGGCAGGAGGCGGGGGGGGGGGGGTAAGGAGGCGTTTGAAAGGCCTTGTTATAAAAAAGTGCTTGCGTCATTCTTGCGTCATGATTCGGGAACAAACAAACAAAGAGAGAGAGACAAGAGAGAGAGAGAGAGAAATAAAAGAGAGAGAGAGAGAGAGGAGAGAGAGGATGAGAGAGAATAAATAAAAAAAGAGAGAGAGAGAGATAAATAAAAGAGAGAGAGAAGAGAGAGAGAGAGAGAGAGAGAGAGAGAGAGAGAGAGAGAGAGAGACAGAGAGAGAAGAAGAGAGAGAGAGAGAGAGAGAGAGAGAGAGAGAGAGAGAGAAATAAGAATGATGATAATGATAATAACGGGTTCTGACTCGATACTTTTATTTTATCATATTTTTCTTCCTCAGCGAGAGAAAAGATCGAAGGATATATACGGCACATATGGCTTCCGAAGAGGCGTTGTGTGTGTGACGTCACGTGATCCGTTTTCGTTTTTATTCTTTTTTTTTTTTTTTTATTTATTTATTTATTTATTTTTAATCCGAGATTCTTTGTATTATTATTTATTTTTTTTTTTTAATCCGAGATTCTTTGGTTTCTTCCTTTTGTTGCTTGTTTTTTTTCTTCTTTTTTTTCTGTTTTTTTTGTCCAGGAATCTTTGTTTTCTTCATCTCTTTTTTTTTTTCTTTTTTTTCTTTGCTGTTTTTTTCCTTTCTTGTTGCTTCGATAAGTTTTGTAGTATTGTGTCGTCAAATTGTTGTGTATTTATTACTTAATATTTATGATTGTTTATCCTCGCTAGATTAAGAAAAAAAAAAAACCTTGCGATATTTATTCTAAACAAATAAGAACCTTGTGATATATATTATAAAGATAAGGACCTTGCAGTATTTAATATGAAAAATATGAATATTGAGTTATTTATTCTATAAAATAAGGACCTTACGGTATTTATTCTGAGAAGATAAGGACCTAAGGATGTTTATTCTAAAAGTTATTGGGCCCTTCGGATATTTACTCTAAAAAGTAAGGACCTTGCAATATTTATTTTAATAAATAAGGACGTTGCGATATTCATTATAAGAAGTAAGTATCTTGT
>NW_020868979.1:350522-370522 GCF_003789085.1 Penaeus vannamei
ATCTCCGCGACAGATCGGAAAATCGCCCACCTCATCCCCGGCCCAATTCGCAGCATCCGCAGCCCGGCGTCGCGCAGAAAAACGCATGACTAATGAATGAAAATTGGGCGTCTGGCGGTGTCTCGACGCCGCGAGTTGAATGGCGAGAGTGACGTCATCGCATCGGCGGACTCACGGGCTGGTTGGCAGCGTAGTGTGGGCACGGACGGCGTGGGGGATGCACGCACGGCCATGACGGGGCAGCACCACGCCCGCATCTAAACTCGTGTCCGTTCGTGAGAGAGATGGTCATGGCTGAGAAACCAAAAGCGCCCGTGAAAGTGGGCTTTTATGACATCGAGAAGACCATTGGCAAAGGAAACTTTGCCGTTGTGAAGTTGGCAAGGCACCGAATCACCAAAACGGAGGTTAGTAACTTTTGTGAAGGCCCTTCCGGCACTATGTTGGCTCTCCTGGCCTTGGTATAGGATGTGGCTCTCTCTCTCTCTGTGGCACCACCAGGTACCCCTCGGCCGCCCAGGAGGGCCAGGAGGGGGGAGGGGTCAGGGATCTGCGAGGCCCTTCGTGGTGCTGGGTAACAGGCACGCACCTTTACTCCGTGACCTTGTCCTTGGCACCGTCCATGGCACTCCTGACCTTGTGCCTCTCACCGGCCGTGCAAGATGCGGCATCCGAACTGGCCGGATAAGCGGCGCGGGAGGCGGGGGACGAGCGGCCGAGATAGCGAAAGGCAGAACGGAGACGAACCAGAGGAAATGGAAGGAGAAAAAGCATGACCGCTCAAGAGTCGCAAGTGTGCCAGGTAGTGTGTGGAAAGGCCTGTGTGAAATTGTCGTGACGTGAACCGTTTCGCGAGAAGAACAAATCGCGGCGGCGACAGTGGAAGTGTGGCGGCGGTGGTGGTGCCTCGACCTTTTAACTGTTTTGTCTGGCTCGGTTCTCTCGCATTTCTTCTGCTCTCTTTCATTAAATATCGACGCTACGCGGCCATTCCTTCTCATTCCCGCTCCTCCTCTCCTCGCCAGTTTCCCTTCTCCTCCTCCATCACGCGGTTTATTTGTTTTTGTCCTTGTGTCAGCCGTGCTTGCTTGCTCTGCCTCCCAGTCCCGCGTGTGATTGCTTTTCTTGCGGCCAGTCCCTGCCTGTGCGTTTCTGCCTGTGTGTGAAAGACAGGCGGGACGCAGACAGGCAGACATATAGATAGACAGATATACAGACAAACAGATAGATAGATAGATAGATTGACTGATTGATTGACAGCCAGACACAGTCAGCCAGACAGACAGACAGACAAAACATACGAAGAAAGAAACCCTCCAAAAGTAGCTTATCCCGACGCCACATTCACAAAACCAAAAAGTGTCAAGTACGTGTTCCACCGCCTCACCCCATTAGAACGCCAACCCCTTATGTTTCGCTGTTGCTTCGCGCTTGACCAATTCCTTCCTTCCTTCCCCTATGAACAGCTGATCGGCGAAAATCAACCCCCATTGCTGTGATAACGGTGCTCCTCTCCCCTCCTCCCCTCCTCCCCCTCCCTTTCCTTCCACGCTTCTGTTAGGCAAGTTAGCTGTGTATAACCTGCCAAAGCGTGATCTAGACGGCTGGGTTATATGCTATTATTAAAACCTGTTGCCCCTTTTCCCCTGTGTGTTGTGATCCGATATCTTTATTTCTTCTCTTCCTTTTGCTTCGTTGCCTGCCTGCCTGTGATTACTTTTGTAACTGATGTTTATGAGTTTTGTGGTTTAATTATGAGCCGTAAAGACCCTATCATATTTCACGTTTTTGTTGTTGTTGTTGTTGTTGTTTTATCTCCTTGATCACTTTTCCAACGACGCTTTTTTTACTCTTATCAAAGAAGAAGTAGTGTTTAACTAGGCCTATCTCAATCCAATACGTTCAAGTGATTTCGGAAAGGAAGAACGACAAGAAAGAAGGAAAAAGAACGAAAAGGAAGACGCAAAGAACGAAAGAAAAAGAGAGAAAAGGTTGTGGTGGGTTTTCTTTAGTAGATTCTTAAAACAGTTTACGTTTTTGGCCTTGATAATTGGAGCGGGACGAGATTGGGCTAGACTGGGTGGTGTCTTTCACGCTGGGAGAGAGAGAGAGAGAGAGAGAGAGAGAGAAAGACCTTGTGTTTACGTTCTCCTCCTTAGCTCTCCTCTGTCTGTCTGTCTGTTTTCTCTGTCTGACTGTGCAGTCTGTGGAGCGGTTTGTTTGTACTGGTGTTATTCCCTCTTTCTTGTTTTTTTATGTTATTTTCTAACTCTTGTTCTCTCTCTCTCACTTTCCCCCTAGCTCTTATTCTCTCTCTCTCTCCTAACCTCCCTACCTCTCCCACTCCACCTCCCTCTCTCCCTCCTTCCTCCCTCTCCCTCCCCCTCCCATCCCATCCCATCCCCCCTCCCCCCCCCCTCCCCCCCCCCCTCCCTCCTTCCCTCCTTCCTCTCCCCCCCTTTCTCTTTTTCTCTCCATATCACCCTCTCTTTATTTTTTTGTTCTTACTCTCCCTTCTTTGCACGTCTTCCGCCAAGCATCCGTGTTGAGAAATCGCCCGCGTTAGCGTGACAGAAAAGCTTAGCAGTTGCAGGCGACTTCAAACGGGCTTTAGACGGGCCGATTGAGCGTGAGAGAGCGAGTGGAGCAAAGACTGGGGCGGGTGGAGCGAGACACGGTCCCCTCCCGCCCCTCAACCCCAATCCCTGCCTCCTCAACATCTCCACTCCCCTCCCCTTCCCTCACCTTTCTTTCATTGCCTTTTCCGTTCCCTTTCCGCCCCCCCTGTCCCTGCATATCTCCCCCCTTCCCTTTTGCTCATTTACTCTCCCTCCTCCTTTCCTTCCCTTTCCTTTCCCCTTTTCCTCCCCTCTCACTTCCCCCTTCCCTTTCCATTCCCTTTCCTTCCCCCCTCCCTACCACCCTACCCCTCCTCCCCTCAGTCCTTGCCCTTCCCTCCTCCTCCCCTTCCCTACTCTTATATCCCTTTTCCTTTCCCTTCCTCCTACCCTCTCGCCTTCCCCTTTACCTTTTCCCTTCCCTCACTCCTTAGAACTCCTCTTCCCTCCTCCTCCCTTCCCTACACGCGCTCCCCTTGTCCCCCTCCCTCCCTCCTCCTTCCACTTCCTCCCTCTCCCTCCCTCTCCACCTTCCCTTCCCTCCCTCGCCTCCCTCCCCTTCCTTCCCTCCCCTCCCGCTTCCCTTCCCCTTACCTCTCCCCTCCCCTCCTCCCCTTCCCCCTTCTCTTCCTTCCCTTCCTTCCCTAGCCCTCCCCTTCCCTTCCTTCCTTTCCCTCCCCCCTTCCCTCCCTTTCCCTTCCCTTCCTCGCAACGCAACCTCACCACTCAATACTTTATCTGCCACGTTCGATAGCCTTCTAGGCTCGGAGTGCATTCACGATCGATTTCACGACACACACACACTTGCAAGCACCCACGCACGCACGCACGCACGCACGCACACCACCGACCGACACACACAAACGACTACACCACACACACACACACACACACACACACACACACACACACACACTACCACGCACGCACGCACGCACACACGCACGCACGCAACGCACGCACGCACGCACGCACACGCACACGCACACACACACACACACACACACACACACAACACACACACACACACACACACACACACACACACACACACACACACACACACACACACACACGCGCGAAATACCCCGCGCACGTAAATAGCTACACACATTACATGCACATACAAATTCATGCACATACACATGCATATACACATACACGTATACGTACCGGTACACGTACACATTAATATGCACATACTCGCACGCATCACGTACACATACTCGTACATATATACATATGCGTACACATACAGATACACACGCATACGCACACGCACACGCCACACGCGCGCGCGCGCGCGCACACACACACACACACCACACACACACACACACACACACACAACACACACACACACACACACACACACACACACACACACACACAATGTATATATACTAGGATATATGCCCGTTGAAGTAGGTCTTCAGAGTAGATGATGAACCGGAGATGCCTGGAGTCAGCTGATGGGGTGACCACTTCAGGAGCGAATGAAAGGGAGAGGGAGAGGGAGAGGGAGAGGAGAGGGAGAGGGAGAGGGAGAGGGAGAGGGGAGGAGAGGGAGAGGGAGAGGGAGGGAGAGGAGAGGGAGAGAGAGAGAGAGAGAGAGAGAGAGAGAGAGAGAGAGAGAGAGAGAGAGAGAGAGAGAGAGAGAGAGAGAGAGAGAGAGAGAGAGAGAGAGAGAGAGAGAGAGGAATGGGGAGAGATGGAATGGATGAAGGAGGGAGGGAAGAGGAGGAAAAGGTATGGAGTAAGAGGGAAAGGGGAAAGGAGGAAGAGGAGGGATGGGGAGAGAGGAATGCAGAAAGAGGGAAGAGAAGAGGAATAGAGAATGGATTAGGGAGAGGAATGGAGAAAGAGTAAATGGGAGAGGAAGAAGAGAAGATGAATGAAGAAAGAGCAAATGGGAGAGGAGGAAGAGAAAGTGAAAAGGCAGAAGAGGAAGAAATGGAGAAAGAGCAAATGGGTGAGGAGGAAGGGAAGAAAAATGGAGAAAGGGGAAAGACGGAAGAGGAAGAGGAGATAGATGGAGAAAATGGAAAGGCGGAAGAGGAATGGAGAAAGAGGAAAGGGAGATAAATGGAGAAATGGAAAGACGGAAGAGGAATAGAGAAAGAGGAAGGAGAGATAAATGGAGGAAATGGAAAGGCGGAAGAGGGAGGAAGAGGAAGTGAAGGTTCATGCAAAGAAGGGAAGAGGAGGGTCATCAAGTCGATCGGGTTAACGGCTTTGCTTATGGGAGGTACTCGAGGAGAGGGAGGGAAGGAGAGGGAGAGGAAAGGAGGGAGGAAGGAAGGAAGAAAAATATGTACAGAGAAAGAGTGAATGAGTTGGAGGAAGGAAGGAAGGAAGAAAATATGTAGAGGAAGGAAAGAAGGAAGGAAGAAAGAATAACGTACAGAGGAAGACTGAATGATTTGGAGGAAGGAAGAAAGGAGAACATGTACAGAGAAAGAGTGAATGATTTGGAGGAAGGAAAGAAGGAAGGAAGAAAGAATAACTTGTAGAGAGAAAGAGTGAATGATTTGGAGGAAGGAAGCAAGAAAAAAATGTAGAGAGAAAGAGTGAATGATTTGGAGGAAGGAAGCAAGAAAATATATACAGAGAAAGAGTGAATAATTTGGAGGAAGCAAGATATGTAGAGAGAAAGAGTGAATAATTTGGAGGCGAAAGCAAGCGAGAGGGAAGGAGGAAGGAGGAAGCTTCGAGAAACGCACCACGTGGAGGAGGCGCTTCCTCGAGGCGCTCTAGGCCTAGACATTCCGAAGGAGGGCCGAAGGAGGAGGAGGGAGGCTGCTTCGGGTCGCGGCGGCCGTCGCCCTCCCCCCTCCCCTCCCTTCCCTTCCCCGCCTCCCCTCTCGCCTCCCTCTTCCGCTCCTCCCTCTCCCCTCCTCCGCCCTCCCTTCATCTTCTCCACCCTCCCCCTCCCCTCCTCTTCCCTTCCCTCTTCCTTCCCCCCTCCTCTCTCCTCTCCACCCTCCCCCTCCCCTTCGCTCCACCCTCCCCTCCTCTCCACCCTCCCCTCCCCCAACTCTCTCCCCCCTCCCCTCCCCTCCCCACCTCCCCCAACTCTCCACCCTCCCCCTCCCCCAACTCTCCACCCTCCCCTCCCCTCCCCTCCTCTCCCTCTCCCCCTCCTCCCCTCCTCTCCGCCTCCCCTCCTCTCCTCTCCCCTCCCCCCTCCTCCCACCCTCCACCCTCTCCACCCTCCCCTCCCTCCTCTCCCTCTCCACCTCCCCCTCCCCTCCTCTCCCCTCTCCGCCCTCCCCCTCCCTCCCCCTCGTCCCCTAGTGTCTCCGGTCGGCCTCCGTTCCTTCCTTCTTCCTTCTCTTTTCCCTCTCCTTACGTCCTCGGCCTCCTCCTTCTCCTCCTCTCGGTTCCTTTGGCTACTGTTTGCATTTCTTTGCCTTCCTGTTCACCGTCACTTCCTCTTCCTCCTCATATTATCATCCATCCTCTATTCCTACTTCTACGCCTACTGCTATTCTTCTTCCACTTCCTCCTTAGTGTTTCTTTCTCCTTCCTCTTCCTCTTTCTTCTTTTCTTCTTCTTTTTCTCTTCTTATTATTATATTGTTCATTATTATTTTTCCTCCTCCTTCCCTCTCCACCCTCTCCTCCTCCTCCTCCTCTCCTCCCTCCTCCTCTCCTCCCTCCCTGTCCATCTTATCCTCCTCCTTCCTCTCCATCTTATCCTCCTCTCTCCTCCTCCTCCTCCCTCCCTCCTCCTCCTCCTCCTCCTCCTCCTCCCCCCTCCTCCTCCTCCTCCTCCTCCTCTCCTCCTCCTCTCCTCCTCCTCCTCCTCCTCCTCCTCCTCCTCCTCCTCCTCCTCCCTCTCCACCTCCCTCCTCCTCCATCTCCCTCTCCACCTTATCCTCCTCCTCCTCCTCCTTATCTTTTTCTGGGACCAGGATAGTGATACAAGACCTTTTGTTGCTAGGCAGTCGTCTGCATATTTGTGTTGTGTGTGTGTGTGTGTGTGTGTGTGTGTGTTGTGTGTGTGTGTGTGTGTGTATGTGTGTGTGTGTGTGTGTGTGTGTGTGTGTGTGTGTGTGAGTGTGTGTGTGTGTGTGTGTGTGTGTGTGTGTGTGTGAGAGAGAGAGAGAGAGAGAGAGTGTGTGTGTGTGTGTGTGTGTGTGTATGTGTGTACACGTGTGTGCTTTATGCGCATACATATATATGTGTATAATTTGTATCATGTACGGATGTTATATCCATCCATCCATCTATCTATCTATCTATCTATCTATCTATCTATCTATCTATCTATCTGTCTATCTATCTATACGCATTTAGTCGTTTAATGCAAAACACAAATGGACCAATTCCCTCCCTGTTTAAAACGTGCGTGAACGAACAATCTTTCCCTCATATTTCCCTCATTTTTTTCACCCTCGTGGAGATAAATACGCAAAATAAATTCCCCGCTTCACGACGCTCCTCATCCAATACGCATCCTCATGAAAATGCGCTAATCTCGACCTTAGTGAATTATCGTAATAGCCACACTGTGTTGCCCCGTGAGGATTGGTAGAGGGATAATGAGCGAAGAAAAAAGGAAACAGAAGGAAAAATGAAAATTAAGGAGCCAAGTGTAAAGATAACGATGCAAAGAAAATGAGAGAAGTGGAAGAAAAATAAAGAAAAATTGGTATTAGATGAATAATGGGAAAAAAGGAGTAAGAAAGAAGAAATGAGAAGAGAGAAGTCGATGATTAGTGAAATTGTGAAGGGAATTTCACGAGGAAGAAGTGAGAGGAATAAGGTTGGGTCAGAAGGATAGAAGAAGAAGAAAAGAAAGAAAAAGAAGAAAAGGAAGTAGGAGCAAGAAGAAGGAGGAGGAGGAGGAGGAGCAGCAGGAAAAGGAAAGGAAAAAAGAGTGAAAGAAAAAGAGAGAGAGAGAGATATAGAAAAGGAGCGGGGGGGGGGAAGGGGAAAAGAGAGAGAGAGAGAGAGAGGAGGGAAGGAGAGAGGGAGGGAGGGGGGAGGGGGGAGGGGAGAGGAACGCTGGCGATACGTTCCCATGGCGACCGCCGTCCCTCTCGCCCACACGTGGTGAAGGTAAGCGAACGACACAAGGATGACAGTCGAGGAACGGCAGGAGGGGAACGTGCGTATCACCTAGGCCTATGGGGAAGGTATGCGTGCGTATGACGTGCGTATCATCATCACCAAGTCGTATCAGGGGAACGCGTTATGCGTATGACGTCTATGGTATGATCGTATCACGTAAGGGGAGCATGCGTATGATCGTATGACCTAGTATGACCGTATGACCTAAGTATGGCGTGCGTATGGTATGTCAGTTGCGTATATGTCACCTAAGGGGAGCGTGGCGTATGATGTATGTCACTTAAGGGGAACGTGCGAATCGCCTAGACCGTAAGGGGGGGGGGGGGGCACGGAACATGGCGATGGGGTGGGGTAGGGGTAGGGGGGGGCGTCACCGGAATAAGAATGTCATGAACTCGTGATAATTTTTTTTTTTTTTTTCTGAAGGAAAGACGAGGGATGTTTCAGATGCAGGTTGGAGACACAGACACAGACGGACAGACAGGCAGAGACAGACAGACAGAAAAAGAAAGACAGACAGAAGGCAGATACAGAGAGAAAGACAGACAGACTGAGCGAGACATACTGAAACAGACATACAGATGAAGACAGGTAGGCAGACACACAGACGTAGAAAGCCAGGCAAATGGATAGATTAAGAAAGCCAGGCAGACAGACAGACGAAAGACAGGGAGACAGACACACAGACGAAGAAAGCCAGGCAGACAGACAGACGAAGACAGGGAGACAGACACACAGACGAAGAAAGTCAGGCAGACAGACACACAGACGAAGAAAGCCAGGCAGACAGACAGACGAAGACAGGTAGGCAGACACAGAAGTAAACACAGAGCGAGAAGCACCCGGGGAGAGACATACAGACCGACTGATGGCCACAGTCAGACAGCCAGACGGTCAGGGAATGTGTAATGTGCCTATGTGGTTTTATGCGTGTGTTTGTATGTGGACATGCATGCCTGTGTACACGTGCGTGCGCAGTTGGAGTGAAACTGAATTATTCTGGTTGAGGAGGATCGGCGGTGGAGCCTGGCCGTCGCGGAAGAGGCAGGGGGGGGGGGGGGGGGGAGTACCTGCCGTCGCCGCCCGCACGCCCGCCGCCGCGTCGGGAGGGCGTCCGTATTGACATTCGCAGGAAGACACATCGGCGCAGAGACGGAGGGGCGCGCTCTCCGAAGCAGGCAAGCAAGCAAGCGGACAAACAGATAAATGTAACCTTTATGGCTTGTACTGAATGCATTTTTGATTCGCAATTGCAGTCATGAAGCCTTGCCGTTGGAGCTCCTGTGGCGCCCGCCCGCGACCCCGGGGTCTGCTCGCGGCCCCGGCGTTCGTACGCAAATGCAGATTATATATATATATATATATATAATATATATATATATATATATATATATATATATATATATATATATATACATATACATATACATATACATATACATATATATACATATACATATACATATACATATATATAATTATATATATATAATATATATATATATATATATATATATATATATATATATATGTATATATGTATGTATATGTATATTATATACATATGTATATATATCATACATATTATATATATATATATATATATATATATATATATATATATATATATATATATATATATATATATAATTATATATATATATATAATATATATATATATATATATATATATATATATATATATATATATAATATATTATATATATATATATATATATATATATATATATATATTATATATATATATATATATATATATATATATATATGTGTGTGTGTGTGTGTGTGTGTGTGTTTGCGTTTGTGTGTGTATATATATATGTATGTGTGTGTATTCATATTCATAAAATATGTACATACGCAGAATGAAAAGAAATTCTACAAAGCAAGAATTCTCGCAACATCATCAGCATATCTTGTACAAATAAGCTTTTCTGTTTGCGTCCATTTATTTATTTATTTGTTTGGTTTATGTTTGCAATCGCGCCATTTAATTGGCGATGAATACTTCATTCATGTTTACGTATAAATACTTGGCGTGGTTGTGAATTAAGATATAAATAGGTTTGTTTACGTCACATTCGTGCGCGTAGGACTCTGTCTCCGGAATCCGAGGTGGAGTCTTGGCCCGAGGATCCGCAGCAGAGCAGGTTCATATATTATATATATATATATATATATATATATATATATATATATATTTATATATATAATTATATATATATATGTATGTATATAACGATAACAGATAGATAGACAGATACATGCATATTATACACAGCAACACACACACACAACACACACACACACACACACACACACACACACACACACACACACATACACACATACACACACACACACACACCACACACACACACACACACACTCAATCATACGCAAATATATATATATATATATATTATATATATATATATATATATATATAATATATATATATATATATATATATATATATATATATATATTATATATATCTATCTATATTATATATTATATATATATTTATAATAGTGAAGATAGATAGATAGATATAGATAGGTAGGCAGATATAATACAAAGAGGAGAGAGAGAGAGAGAGAGAGAGAGAGAGAGAGAGAGAGAGAGAGAGAGAGAGAGAGAGAGAGAGAGAGAGAGAGAGAGAGAGAGAGAGAGGGACCAGACATACGGGTGCGGTCATGGCGGCCCAAGGCGAGAATGCGGCACAGAGAGAAAATGATTCCGAAGTGGAAAAAGGAGATGATTAAACGTTTAAAAAAGGGAAAGAAAATACGGAAAAAAGATTAAATGTCTTAAGCGAAGATAATGGTAAATAACAAAAAAAAATAAATGGCCGCGGGGAGTCTCGGATATGCCAATAATTAGTCATTAACTCACGCTAAATGAACGATATTGAAGTCCGCCATAAGATGTTTAGTGATAATTAGCATAATGATCGATTAATTACCCAGAGCGAGTTAGATGGGAAATATGATATTCTTTCGGCCTCGCTTCCTGCCTCACCCCCCCCCCCCCATCACCATACCATCCTCTTTCTCTTCCTCTTCCTCTTTTTCTTCCTTCTCTTGGTCCTCGCATTTTTCACCTCCTCTTGCCCTCCCTAATCTCCTCATGCTTCTTTTCTCTCTCGTCCTTATCTTGATTTCTACTATTCTTCATATACCTCTTCCTTTTCCACATCCTCTTTCTTATTATTATTCCTCTTCCTCCTCCTTCTCTTCCTTCTCTCCTCCTCCTCCTCCTCCTCCTCCTCCCCCTCTCTCCCTCTCCTCCTCCTCTCTCCCCCTCCCTCTCTCTCCTCCTCCCCTTCCCTCTCCTCCTCCCCCCCCTTCCCTCTCCTCCTCCCCCCTCCTCTCCCTCCTCCCTCTCCTCCTCCTCCTTCCTCTCTTTCTCCTCCTCCTCCCCCCACGAGTATGCGGCCTAAGGATAGAAAGCAAGAAAAGAAGATGTGGGCGGGGCGGGGGGCGGGGGGAGAGGGGCAGGGGGCGTGTCCATTGATCTTCTCATCCGCGTCAGGGAAGAGAAGAAGGGAAGCGAAGAAGAGAAGAGAAGAAGAAGGAAGGAAGGAGAGGGAAATAAAGAGAAGAGGGAGAGAAGAAAGAAAGAAGGAGGGAGAATAAGGAGAAGAAAGGAGGAATAGTGAAGGGGAAGAGAGGAGATGGAAGGAAAGAGGGAAGAGGGAAAGAAAAAAGGGGGAGAGAAAAGTCGAATGAGAGAATGGGAAAGAGAGAGAGAAAAGAGGGGAGAGGGGAAAGAAAGCAGTAAAAAGTAGAAGAGAAAGGAGATATCGGAAAGAAGGAAAAGGGAGAGGGATAACGAAGGGAGGAGGTAGGAAAAAGAAGAAGATAAACAGGGAACTGGACGAAAGAAGACAAACGCTGGCAAGAATAAAGGATATTATGGAAATAGGAGAGAGAAAGAGAGAGAGAGAGACAGAGAGATAGAAAGAACGAAAGAAACTAACAAAAAAAAGAGAGAGATTGATTAAGAAAGAGAGAGAGAAAAAAGAAAATTAAATTGAAAAATACACAGAAAAAAGAGGAAACAAAGAAAGAAAATAAAAAAAAGTCGCAAAGTTAAGACAACGAAATGGAGACAAGAAAAAAAAAAGAAAAAAATCTTACCACATCAGCATGGGAGTGAGATTAAAACGGCAAACTTAATGATTCTTGGCCACATTTTTTTCGGGGATTTTCGAAATTTCTTAATAATAATAATAATAATAATAATGATAATGATAATAATAATAATGATAATGATAATAATAATGATAAAGAGGGATAGCGAAAAAGAAGAGGGGAAAATAGAAGAACAAAGTTAAAGAATAATAAAGAGGAAGAAAAAAAAGAGGGATGGAGAAAATGAAGAAGAAAGTTAGAAAATAATAAAGAAAAGAGGAAAAAAGAGAGGGAAGGAGAAAGAATAGAAACAAAGTTAGAAAATATAAAAAAAGAAGAGAGGGATGGAGAAAAAAGATATGTACAGCCTAGACAGGGATTAAGAAAATTATTATTATTATTATTATCATTGATGTTTTTATGATTGTTGTTGTTGTAGTTGTAGTTGCCAGTGTAATTATCATTGTTATTGTTATTGCTATAATTGTAATTATTATTATTGTTGTTGTTGTTATTTTTGTCATTATTATTATTATTTATCATTATTATTATTATTATATTATTATTGTTATTATTATCATATTACTATGACAAATATTTTATTACTCTCCTTGTTGTTTTTGTATTTATTTTTTTATTTATCGTTATCATTAATGTTATTATAATCATCACAGCCATATTTTTTATTGTCCCTCTATCATTATTAATATCATCATTATATTGACCTCATTATCATTATCATTTCCTAATCAATTAGATCTATTCCTATGGTTTCATCACCGTTGCCATAACGGAGTGAATTGCATAGTGATGTGAATTAACGAAGTCTTGCCCTGAGGTCATTAATAATTGCAATCATTTGTGGCTGTTAATTACACCCAGACAGACAGACAGACGGACATACAATCACCCTCCCCCCCCCTTACGTAATCATTATGGTGAAGGTATGATGAATGATGATGATAATGATGAGATCTTTAATGATGATGGTAATGAAGATAAATGAGAAGATCTTTAATGATGATGATAATGATGATGATAATGATAAAGATCTTTAATGATGATATGATGATAATGATGATCTTTAATGTTGATAATAATAATGATGATTACGGTCATGGTTCATGGTAATGGGAATGGAATCTTGATATAATGGTCTTTATCACAGTAATGATAATGAAATAAAAACGATGATAATGATATTGGGAAAGACTAATGATAATGACAATGACAATAGGAATGCTAATGATAATAATGATATTTTTTTATTATTTTTATAATCATGATCATTATCATCGTTATCACCATTAGTTTCATTATCATTGCTGTTGTTATGATAATGATGATAATAATCATCATTGTTATTATTATTAGTAGATTATTATCATTTTTGTTATTATTATTATTATTATTATTATTATTATTATTATTATTATTATTATTATTATTATTATTATTATTATTATTATTATTATTATTATTATTATTATTATTATTATTGGTAGTACTAATAGTAGTCGTAGTAAAGTTTCACATTTTTTATTGCTTGTAAGTGTATCATTCTTATAGTCATACTGTATTTTTTTCAATTTCTTTTTTATATAAAAGAGACGACGACAACGAGAATATAAAAGATAAAAATATAAATAATAATGACGATAATGATAATAGCTTGTATGTGCTTCATTCTTATTATCCTGTATTTTTATTTTTATTGTTTATTTTTTAATTTATTTATTTATTATTATTTTTATTATATTTTTGTATTATATTTATATTTTTTTTATTATATTTTGTATTATATTTATTATTATATTTTTTATTTTTATTTATTATTTATTTTTATTTTTATTTTATTATTATTATTTTTTTATAAAGGAGACAACGACATTGAGAACATAAAAGATAACAATGTAAATAATAATGACTCTAAGGATAACAGTAGCCACGATGATGACGGCAGCGACCCTAACGGTGAGGGCGATGATACGTCAGAACAATAACAGAAGGAGAAATGCCAATAATAACGATACCCGGGTTTAAGGGGCGTTCTGTCGCCTGCGGGAATGGTGCGAGGAATTCATGCGGGCGATGCTGCCGCCTCCCGCATGGCTGTCTTGGCTTCCGATGCTGGTTGGCTCCCTGGCTTGTCTGGCTTGTCTGTCTCTCTCTCTGTCTCTCCTTCGCTCGCTCTCTGGATTGAATGTTTCTCTCTCTGTCTCTGTCTCTCCCTCGCTCGCTCTCTGGTTTGTCTGGATTGAATCTCTCTCTCTCTCTCTCTCTCTCTCTCTCTCTCTCTCTCTCTCTTCTCTCTCTCCTCTCTCCTTCTCTCTCCCTTCTTCTCTCTCTCCCCTTTCTCTCTCTCTCTCTTCTCTCTCTCTCTCTCTCTCTCTCTCTCTCTCTCTCTCTCTCTCTCTCTCTCTCTCTCTCTCTCTCTCTCTCTCTCTCTCTCTCTCTCTGCTCTTTTTTTATTACTGACATAATAATTCATACTTTTTTTTTTTTTTTTGGGGGGGGGGGTATCATAAGTGGGGGTATGGGGGGGGGCATGAGGGGGCTAGGGGCAGGGGGGGGAGGAGGTATGGGACTAACGAATCTTAATTTTCTCACTTTATCTTTGCGATAATGTTATCGTTGTTATTAATGATACTATTGTTTGTTTTTTGTCTGTGTTATCATTATGGTGATGATTATTTTAATTATTATTATTGTTTTTTCACTGTTATTATTAGCATCACCATCATCGTCATTATTATCGTTGTCATTGTATTATTGATGTTATTTTTTGTTGTGTTGTTAATCTTAATAATATTATTATCCCAATTACCACTATCATTACCATTAACATCATCATTGCTACCCTTATTACTTATTGAATAGAATTCTCATCATCAGTTATAGTACTTTTACTACTCTTACTACTACGACTACTGTGCTTTTACTGTACTACTGTACAACTGTATTGTACTGTTATTAGTAGTAGTAGTTAATGCAGTAGTCGTGAAAGTAGTAGCAGCTATATTATTATTATTATTATTATTATTATTATTATTATTATTATTAATATTATTATTGTTATTATTGTAGAAAACCCACAATACACAAACTAGATTTATTTCTTCAATAAATCTAATTTGTGCATTATGGGGTTTTTCTACGTAGTATCACACGGTAGAGTGTTTTCCATTCATTATTATTATTATGTAGTAGTAGTAGTAGTAATAGTAAGTAGTAGTAGTAGTAGTAGTAATAATAGTAATAGTGGTTTTAGAAGTAGCAGTAGTAGCAGCATTAATAGTAGTAGTAGTGACAAAAGTGGTAGTGAGGGTAGCATTATTAGTATCATTTTATTATTTATGATGGTCGCTGCTGTAGGTCAAATTATTGCTTCTCTATGATTATTTTTTTCTGATTGGTAATGAAGGAAATGACGGCAGCAACACTAGTAATAAGAACGATTATTTTTTGTGTATTTTTGCGTCGTTCTCATCACCTTTCATGAATACAACGCTTTTTGTTATAGCCTTATCGTTGTCCTGGGAGAGAGTGGGGGGGGGGGGGAGGGGAGAGAGAGAGAGAGAGAGAGAGAGGAGAGAAGAAGATAGAGGAGAGAGGAGAGAGAGAGAGAGAGAGAGAGAGAGAGAGAGAGAGAGGAGGGAGGGAGGAAGGAGAGGGAAATGAGAGAGAGAGAGTGAGAAGAGAGAGAGAGAGAGAGAGTAGGAAAAAAAAAAAGAAAGAGGGAGGTTAGAAAATTGACAGGATGATGAATAGAAGGAGGTAGGGGTAGGGAGGTGGTCAAGGGGGAGAGGGGATTGAGGATGAGTTTTTAAAGATCGCTCGGGGTCAGCAGCCAGGTCAGCCGCCGGGTCAAGGGACCTGTTTTGACCAGCCTTGGCCGCCCGCCCTGACCCCGCCCCACTCGGCAGGTCTTACGTGGGCGGTCTTTATTCTTCACAGCTTTGATTTTTATTGTCCGTTAATGAGGGTCACAAATTTGATGGTGTTTATTGTTAGATCTGCTGGTTTTAGCTTTTGCATTGTTGCATTTGTTGCTGCGAAAAAACATGATAAAAAAGGGAGGGAGAGAGAGAGAGAGAGGAGGTAGGAAGGGGAAAAAAATAGACAAGGAAAAATAAAGGATATAATGGAAATAAGAGAGAGAGAGAGAGAGAGAGAGAGAGAAGAGAGAGAGAGAGAGAGAGAGAGAGAGAGAGAGAGAGAGAGAGAGAGAGAGAGAGAGAGAGAGAGAGAGGTGGGGGGGCGAGTGGGGGCAGGTATCTCTGAGAAAAAAAATTCTGTTATGGGTGTTATGCCAGTAGTCTTCAGAAGACTTTTTTTTTTTTAATCAAACTCGTGTACGTCACACTTGCACGCTGACAGGGGTGCGTGCGCGCGTGCCCGCACCCTATCAATATTCCATAGAAAACTCCGTAATCTGCTTAGCCCGCGATGAGTGCGCTCTGGCGGCCGAGCGCAACCACGCGGGCGGCCTCTGCGCGCCGACGCCTCTCGCTTCTCCTGGGGGCGCTGCGGCGTTCGAGGGCGAGCCGGGGCGAGGAGCAGGCTGCCGGGGGAACCGCGAACCGGGATCTGAAGCGAGTGCCTTTGCGTCGCCGGCAACCGGGAGATTATTGGCACCTCACCTGGAGAGCCCCGGAGTGGCTGTCATGTCAGGCGGTTTAATTTAAAGTCAGGGGAAGCTTTTTAGGGCTGGATGCTTGCGGGCTTCGTCCAAATATCTGCCTGTTTTTTAATCCTTTTTTAGATATTTTAATGATTTGGTGTTTTGTACGACCAATTGACGTAAGAGGTCTTCGCTCTTCGGCGTTTTGGCAGACGAATCGCATATTTTTTCTTTCTTTCTCTCGCTCTTCCTCTCTGTTTCCTCATATTTTGCGACTTTCCGCCCCTGTTTCGGCCCTTCTACGAGACCCCAGGGGCGCACCGCGGGGAAACTACAAGCCCCGATCGCTTCCGTAGAAATAGGCAGATGCACGAGCCGAGGGAAGGAGGTTTAGCAACATGATGGCCTCTGAGGAAATCTTTGGTAAATTTCGGCAACGACATCACCTCGCGCTCTGACGTCATAGCGGGTCGGACTTGGCAAGCGAACACTAAAGGAATGATGTTTACTACTTTTTCGAGTTTCTTTTTATTTTTAAGCGGGACTCATTTGGTTCTGCCTCGCCGTGATACATCCGCGACGCGCACGCGGCCCGCTCGACGGCGGGTTATTAAGCACGTAAGAAGCATGTTGCCAAATGAAGGTCCCACTATTAACACTGATTTCAGGAGCACGTGATCAATACCCAAGGATCCTTTTCCCGGTGAGCAGCGGCGCTTTTCACTGCGCTTCGCTCCTCCGCCGCCGTCGCTCGCCGCGGACCAGAAACACGCTCGGCCTGTCACGTTTGCAGCGGCGGCGGAGGAGGAACAACAGGCGATTGTGGCGGGCCGAACCCTCCCGACGAAGGAGTTTCTCGCTCTCTCTCTCGTTCTCTCTCTCTTCTCTCTCTCTCTCTCTCTCTCTCTCTTCTCTCTCTCTCTCTTCTCTCTCTCTCTCTCTCTCTCTCTCTCTCTCTCTCTCTCTCTCCTCTCTCTCTCTGTCTCTCTCCCTCCCTCCCTCCCCGCCCACCACATGGCACGGTGACGCCTTCTGTGACACATCCAACGAGAAACGCCGTGTGTGTGTGTCTGACTGTGGTTAGTCGTGTGCGTGTGCGTGCGTGCGTGTGCGTGTTGAGTAGGCATGTGCGTGTGTCCGCGTGTGCGTGCGTGTGTCCGTTCGCGTCTGTCTGTGTCTTGAGAGGGCTTTCAAGGGTTTGTCGGACTTGAAGGCTTAAAAGGAGATCGACTTAAGCGTTCGCTAACTGGACGCCGCGAGGGAGGGTTTTATAGAGACGTCGACCTGCTCGGGGAACGGATCCGTGCTCGTAAACACGGCCTTACTTACGTGCATGGACTTCCCTCGATTGATTTGGTGCTTTCATTTGACGCGTACGGTATTGTTTGTTTATCTGTTGGGTGGTTATTTGTTTGGTTGTTTGAATTTCGTCTTGGGGGAAAGGATGAGAAGAGGAGGGCGAGCGAGTGCAATGACGGGATCTGGTTCTCGGCACTTCCAATCGCATTCCTCCTCCTCCTCCTCCTCCTCCCTCCTCCTCCTCCTCCTCCTCCCTCCTCCTCCTCCTCCTCCTCCTCTCTCCTCCTCCTCCTCCTCCTCCTCCTCCTCCTCCTCTCCTTCCTCCTCCTCCTCCTTCTTGAGCTTTATTATTTTCATCTTTCTGGTCGTCTCCTACTCGTTGTCTTCTCGATATTCTCCTCTTCTTTTTCGTCTCTCTGTCTGTGTCTCTCTCTCTCTCTCTCTCTCTCTCTCTCTCTCTCTCTCTCTCTCTCTCTCTCTCTCTCTCTCTCTCTCTCTCTCTCTCTCTCTCTCTCTCTCTCTCTCTCTTCCTCTCTCTCTCCCTCTCTCCCTCTCCCTCTCCCTCTCTCCCTCTCTCTCTCTCTCTCTCCTCTCCCTCTCCCTCTCTCCCTCTCCCTCCTTCCCTCTCCCTCCCCTCCTCCCTCCCTCCCTCCCTTCCTCCCTCCCCTCCCTCCCTCCCTCCACCCTCCCCACCTCTCCTCCCCTCTCACAAACACCATTGATAAAGTCCCCCCATAATAACGATAACGACGATAATGATGATTATTATAATGAAAATGACGATGATAATGATGATAATGACGATTATAATGCTAATGATGACGATGATAATGAAAATGACGATGATAATGATAATGACAATACAAAGAAAATAACGACGATGATGATAGTGAAAATGACGACGATGACGATGATGATAAAAATGACAGTGAAAATGACGACGATGACGATGATGATAAAAATGACAGTGAAAATGACGACGATGACGATAATAACGGCACTGGAGAACGATGAATAAGATGGACGCGATAGGTGGCGAAGGCGAGACGTGTGGCTCTCGATGTTATCAGTTATTCGGCCTTATCTTTGGGGTCCGGATAAGAAGTCGATTAAGTGACGTCACGGGTGTATCTTAATTGTTTTGTTTATGGAAGCTTTTGTTGGATTTGCTTTATCTGTTTTATCTTTATCTCCTGCTTCGTTTTTCTCTATTTTCGTCGTCTTTCCTTGTGAATATTTTCGTGTTTATATTTAATTTCCTTATATGGTTTGTTTTCGAGATTCTATTATTTTTTTAATGCTATTGTTATGATTTATCTAATATTTCTTTTATGAGATGTTATTATTATTGTTGTTATTGTTATTATTATTGTTATTATTGTATTTATTTTTAAATTGTTATTATTATTCCATTATTATTATTATTTAATATTATTATTATATCGAAATATTTTCTTCCTCTCTTCATTTTCCTTCCATTTCTATCCACCTTTTTCCTTCCATCCTCTTTCCTCTCTTTTCTTCTGATTTTTTCCGTTTCTCTTCTCTTCCTTTTTTATTACTCAGTCTTTGTTCTTCTATGTCTCTTCCTTCCTTCCTCCATTTCACTTTCGTCTTCCTTCCCCACCCCCAGTCACCCCTTCTTGGGTCTCCCCTCTCCCCTCCTCTTCTTATTTTCCAGTTCCCCTCTCTTTGTCTTCCTCTTTTTAACTTCATTGTACTCTTTATCCTGTTTTCCCCTTTCCCCTTTTCAGTTCTCCCCTTCTTCCTCTCTCTTTCTTGTCCCTCCTTCTTCCCCTTCTTCCTCCCCCCTTATTCCTTTCCTTCCTTCCTTCACCTACCTTGTTCCCTTCTCCCTCTCCCCCTCCCTTTATTCCTCTTCTGTCCTTCCTTCTTCTCCTGTCTTCTCTTATCTCCCTTCATCTACATTCTCCTCTTCTCGCCCTTCCCCATTCCCCCCCACCCCTTTGCTGCATCC
Organism: Penaeus vannamei; assembly: GCF_003789085.1. NCBI lineage: Eukaryota > Metazoa > Arthropoda > Malacostraca > Decapoda > Penaeidae > Penaeus > Penaeus vannamei. Next base: position 370,280 of record NW_020868979.1, read on the forward strand.
TTCCTCCTCACCTACCTTCTCCCCCTCCCCTCCCCTCCCCCCGTTCCCTTCACCTATCTTCTCCCCCTTCCCCGTCTCCCCCTCACCTTCCACCTACCTTCTCTCTCCCCCCCATCCCCCTCTCCCCTCTCCTTTCACCTCCTTCTCCCCTCCCCCTTCTCCCCCTCTCCCCTTCCCCACCCCCTTCACCTGCCTTCTCCCCCCTCTCCCCCTCTCCCCCCTCCCCACCCCTCTCCCCCCCCC
>NW_020868979.1:375522-378022 GCF_003789085.1 Penaeus vannamei
GGGGGGGTAGGTGGAGAAGTACTTAAGCGCCTCGAAGTTAAGCTACACCTTCGCTCTTTCGCTCTCTTCTTTCTTTCGTTCTTTCGTTCTCTCCCTTCTTTATCTCGTGTTCTCTCTCTCTATGTCTCTCTTCTCTCTTCCTCTTCCTCCTCCCTCTCTCTTTCTTCCTCCTCCCTCCTCCTCCTCCATCTCCCTCCCTCCCTCCCTCCTTCCTCCTCCGTCTCCTCCCCTCCTCACCCTCCACTCCTTCTCCTCTTCCCCCTCCTTCCTCCTCCGTCCTTCCTCCTCCTTCCTCCCTCCTCCTCCTCCTCCTCCCTTCCTCCCACTCCCCCTCCCCCTTCCCCCCTTTCCCCTCCGTCCTCCCTCCTTCCGTTCCTTCCTCCTCCTCCCTTCTTCCTCCTTTCTCACAGTGTTCTTGAAATTCCTCCTGTTGTGTAATCAAGGCGAGGCTATCTTGCTGTTATTGTTTGCATCCTTGTTTGGGAAAGCTTTCGTGGCGGTCGGGCCTTGGGTTTTGCTGGGTCTCTGTGTGTCTGTCTGTCTGTCTGTCTGTTCTGTCTTCTGTTTGTTTGTCTGACTCGTCTGTCTGTTTGTCTTGTTCTCCTTGTTAGTCTCCTCTCTCTCTCTTACTCTCGTGTCTGTATCTGTATCTCTGTCTCTCTTTATCTCTCTCTCTCTCTCTCTCTCTCTCTCTCTCTCTCTCTCTCTCTCTCTCTCTCTCTCTCTCTCTCTCTCTCTCTCTCTCTCTCTCTCTCTCCTCCTCTCTCCCTCCCTCCCCTCCCTTCTCCCTCCCTCCCTCCCTCCCTCCCTCCCTCCCTCCCTCCCTCTCTCTCTCTCCTCCCTCCCTTCTCCTCCCTCCTTCCCTCCTCTTTCTTTCTTTCTCCAGCCTGTGTACTTATCCGCTGGTGTTCGTGCGTATGTCTGTGTGCGGCTGTGTATGTCCTGTTGAACGAACTTATGGCTTCTCTTGTGGCGGAAGAGGGAGTGGCGTTCGGATGAGCAGGTGGAAAATAGATAGATGGTGGAGCGAGATTGGGTCGATAGACGGAGGAAGTGGAGGAGAGAGAGGAGAGGGAGAGGAGTGGAGTGAGAGGGAGAGGAGGAGGGATGAAAGGAGGTGAGAGGGAGAGGAGTAAAAGAGGAGGGAGTGAGAAGAGGAGTGAAAGAGGAAAGAAAGAAAAGAAAGAAATTAAAAGAGGGAGAAGAGTGAAAGAACGAGAGTTAAAGAGAGTTGAGAAGGAAAGAGAGAGTGAGCGAGAGTGAGTGTGAGTGGGAGAGATTAATCATTAGATGTCTGTCATGCCTTGTGCGTGAGCGTATACGTGTGTGTGTTGTGTGTGTGTGTGTGTGTGTGTGTTGTGTGTGTGTGTGTGTGTGTGTGTGTGTGTGTGTGTGTGTGTGTGTGTGTGTGTGTGCGTGTGACTATTTTCTGGTTTCCATTGACAGGTAAAATAGGAAAAAAATATGTGGGGGAAATTTTATATTTAGACTAGACGGCGAACAACTGCTCTGAACGAAGAGAATCTGAAAATGGAGTTCATTTATGATAAATTTATGGTGATAAAGTTACGCTTATAATGATAACTTTGATAACATTGGCTATGATGATTATGATAATGATAATAATATCATAAAATTAATATGGATGATAACAATTATGATGAAGACTAAAGCGTAGGTAATGACAATGCTAATAGTACATTGTGGTAAGTGATAATATAAAGAAAATATTACAGTAATGATGTGAACGCCGATGACAGGACCCGTGTGGAGAGCCAACTTCCTTGACGTCACAGATTTATAGTAAACAGAGCGTTATTTTTTCACTGAGAATGTTCTTGTGTGGATATGTGTCCGCGCGCGCGCACACACACACACACACACACACACACACACACACACACACACACACACACACACACACACACACACACACCATATACAGACAGAGAGAGAGAGAGATTTATGTGTATATGGATACATTATATATATATATATATATATATAATATATATATATATATATATATATATATATATATATATATATATATATGTGTGTGTGTGTGTGTGTGTGTGTTCATTTATTTATTTATTTGTCTGTGTGTGTAGACATTGCTTACTCAGACAGACACCGGTGTGTATAAACATAGACAGAGAGATAGGTATTCTGCAGTATATTTAGGATAGACGTCTACCCAGTGCGGGCGTGCGGGCGGCCACAGTGCCCGGTCACGCTCGCGGGGAAGTGTGTCAGTCGCTGTCCCCGACCTGCAGCAAGGAGGTTGGCCGTTCTTTGTGTTTTAATCGGGAAGACGGGAGATGGCACAGGCGACGAGGCGAGGAGGAGGAAGGAGAAGGAGGAAGAGAGGAGGAGGGTGGGAAGGTGGGGGGAGGGTAAGGGAGGGAGGGGTAAGGGGGGGAGGAGGGAGGTAAGGGGGAGGAAGGGGAGGGAGAGGGAGGAGGAAGAAAAAGAGGAGGAGGGAGGGGACTGGCAGTGG
>NW_020868979.1:383022-393022 GCF_003789085.1 Penaeus vannamei
ACTGTACATACGTATATGGGTATGTGTATATATATGTGTGTGTGCGTGTGTACATGTAAGCACACTCATACAGCATTCGCATTACTCATCCCCTTCCCTCTCCCCCCTCCCCCCCTTCCCCCCCTCCGCCTGTCCCCTCCCCAAGGAAACCGAGGAGGCGACGAAGAAAGAAGGAGTTGAGTCTGCGAAGGATATCCTGAAGCAGACATCCTCGAGGAATGCGAGAGGGAAGGCATCCTGCGCGGAGGAGGACCTTAGCCTTCGAGGAGGAGAGATGGGGAGGGGGGGGGGAGGGAGGGGCACGTTCCTGGAGGTTCTTGGTGTTGCGTGACTTTTGTTTTTGCTCGCAGAGTGTGCTTTGGCGTGCGCAGTATTTAGATAGATGCACACGAGGCATATGCGTGTGTATAGCTGTATGTATGCGCATAAATATATATGTGTGTATAGATATGTATATATATATATATATATATATATATATATATATATATATATATAATATATATTATATGTATATATATTATATATATATATAATATGTTATATATATACATATGTATATGTATATATATATATGTATGTATATCAACACACACACACACACACACACAACAACACACACAACACACACAACACACACAACACACACACACCACACACACACAACACAAACACATACATGCATACGTATATATATACACACACTTATATATACATATATATATATATATATATATATATATATATATATATATATGTATGTATGTATGTGTTGTATGTATATATATATATATATATATATATATATATATATTATATATATATATATATATATATATATATATATATATATATATATATATATTATATATATTATACACACACACACACACACACACACACACACACAACACACACACACACACACACACACACACACTCACACAACACATGCATATAATATATATATATATATATATATATATATATATATATATATATATATATATATATATATATATATATATATATATATGTATAACCGTCTCTGTTCGTGTACATATTCCTAAACAAAATTTGTCGGTCAGCTCCTCTCGTGTCAGCATTTCCCCTTATTGTCTTCAGATTTGCCTTCCATTCTTTCTTTTCCTTTCCTAATTATCGAAACCCGCAGAGACACCGCCACAAAGAATCTCTCAGACACGAAACTCAAAAGACAGACTAAAAGACTCGCAGACAGACGTTAAAGACAGAGAAAAATGATGTATTACCAAAAAAAAAAAAAAAAAAAAAGAAGTAAATGTGGAATGTCTGGTGTTCTGGTATTCTTTGTTCTGAACGAAGGAAAAAAAAAGATAAGTAAAAAAAAGGAAAAAAATAAAAAGCCGACTCCGTTTTTTTTCCTGTTGTGTGTCACGTGATAATTGAGAATGTTGTCAGATGTGGAATAAATTTTGTGGCTGACACGGACTTTAATGATAAATAGATAGATAGAGAGAGAGGGGGGGGAGAATAAAAACGGAAAAAAGAAAGAGAGACAGAGAAAGAGAGTGAGCGAATGATTGGTGGTTTATTAAATATATATATATATATATATATATATATATATATATATATATAATATATATATATATATATTAATAGAACAAAAGAAAGGAAGGAAATAGCGTTAACGAAGACTCATGCAATTTTTGAATCAGTGATAACGATAACGCAACCGATAAAAAAAAAAAATCACATTTACTAAAACTTCTTAAATCTCATTCTTTCCCCTTTCTCCCCATCCTTCACCTCTCCCCTATACCTATTATCCTATATTTCCCCTCCCCCCTTCCCTCCCTTCTTACGCATTCGCTTCCCCCATTTCCCATCTCCCTTTCTTTATTCCTCCCTTCCCCTGTTCCTCGGACCCGCCAATCGATATTAAAGGCCCTCGTGACTGACTGTTTAGGGGCTCCGGAGAAAGAGATTAAGGAACAGGTCAAAAAGCCCTGATGATGTAGGGTGAATGGGGCAGGGAGAAGGAAGAGGGGAGGGGAGGAGGGAGAGGGGAAAGAGGGAGAGGAAGGGGGGGGGGTGGGTGGTGGGTAGGGGGGTGGGGGTGGGTGGTGGGTAGGGGGGGGTAGCTGCTACTGACGTCATTCCGCCGTAGCCCTGCCACTCTCTCGCACCTCCTTTCCCTCCTCCGCCTCCTCCTTCTCTTTCTTCCTCCTTCTCTTCCTTCTCTCTCTCTCTTTGGCGCTTGCTTCTACCTTCTTTTTTTTGGTGTTTTATTGTTATTGGCTTCTTTATTGTTTTTTCTTTAGTCTTGTAACTCTCTCTCTCTCTCTTTCTCTACTTATCTTATGCGTCTATCCATATCCATCCATCCATCTCTTTATCTATCTACATATCTATCTGTCTACCTCCCTTCCTCTTTCAATCCCTCCTTTCTTCCCTTCTCTCTCTCCTCTCTCTCTCTCTCTCTCTCTCTCTCTCTCTTCTCTCTCTCTCTCTCTCTCTCTCTCTCTCTCTCTCTCTCTCTCTCTCTCTCTCTCTCTCTCTCTCTCTCTCTCTCTCTCCCTCTCTCTCTCTCTCCTCTCCCTCTCCTCTCCTCTCTCCCTCTCTCCCCTCCCTCCCTCCCTCCCTCCCTCCCTCCATATCACCCTGATCTCTCTCCCCTCCCCTCCCTCCTCTCCTTCCCCAAATGTGTTTACCAAAATGACACCACAGATCATCATCCCTTCCAGCGGAGAGAAGATAACAGCTGATAACACAGAGATAAGGCAGGCGTCACTCAGGTGTCCCAAGTAGCACGGGGTAAGTCACCTGGCCAGATGGTGACTGTGATTTAGGTTTCATGCTGGCAGATGCTTTGTCTTTTCGTGTGTTGTGCGTGTTTTTTTTTCTTTTTCTTGTCTTTCTGTTTTTCTTTTTTTTTCTCTCTTTTGATTTGTTTTGTTTTGAATTTTTGTTCTCTCTGTTTGGCTTTGTCTGTTTTTTTCTTCTTTCTTTTTCTTTCTTCCCTCTCCCTCCTTCTCTCTCTCTCTTTCTCTCCATCTCCCTCACTTTCTCACTCTCATTCACTCACTCATTCACTCATTCTCCCCCTCGCTCTCCCCCTTGGTCAGTCTCCTCATTCTCCCTTAATCCGCTCTCCCTATCCATTTTCCTCCCTCTTCCCCCTTTCTCCTTCTTCCTTTTACCTCGAGAAGAAACGGCGCCAAAAACACGAAAATAAAAAGTCATTGCCAGCAAGTTGAAACCCGCCCATACTTTCGCCTTCCTCCTCCTCCCCTCCCTCCTCTTCCTCTTCCTCCTCCTCCTCCTCCTCCTCCTCCTCCTCCTCCTCCTCCTCTTCTCCTCCTCTCCTCCTCTCCTCCTCCTCCCTGCCCTTGCCTCCCTCTCCCCTCTACCCTCTATCCCCCGCGACCCCTCACCTTTCTCCCTTTTCGTTACCTCCTCCCCCCCCTCCCCCCTCCCTCTCTAAGAACAGACCCTGCGAACGAAAAATAGCTTATGGTCGATGTCTTTGTGTGACGTCACGAAGAGGGACTTGGTTCAGATAACGCATTATTGATATTGGATATGCTTGGATATATATATATATATATTATATATATATATATATATATATATAATATATAGATAGATAGATAGATAGATAGATAGATAGATAGATAGATAGATATAATATAGATATAGATATAGATATAGATATAGATATATAGATATAGATAGTATATGTATATATATGTATGTATGTATTATTATGTATGTGTATGTATATATATATATTATATATATATATATATATATATATATAATATATATATGTATATATATAATGTGTGTGTGTGTGTGTGTGTATGTATGTGTATATATGTGTCTGCGTGTATGCATGTATGTATTTTTGTTTTTTGTTTTTGTGTGTTTGTACTGTGCATGCGAGTGTGTGTGTATGCGTATATATGTGTGTGTGTGCGTGCGTGCGCGTGTACCAACATACATACATGTATACTTACAATGCCCGACTGGGTACGAGCGTGTGTATCCGAGAGGGATGACGACACACCGAAAAAGAAAAAAAAAACTTACTTAAACTTACGGCGTCAGCTTAGGGTTATACTAACAAGAAGAAAATATAATTTAATGTCACGACCGCTGTCACTGGATCCTTATTTTGGGTCGTTTATTGAGTTCAATTAATTCTTATTATTCTTATTCTTATTATTATTATTATTATTATTATTATTATTATTATTATTATTATTATTATTATTATTATTAACTTATTCTTAGCAGAGGCGCCAATAACTGTTACTTTGTGCATAAGAGAGGTCGCGTTTTCTTCTTTTTTTTCTAAATTTATCAAAGTAAGTTTATAGCGTGTATGTTCATCCACGTGTAAGTAATATGGAAGTAGGAGGTGTATGTATGTTTGTGTCTGTGTACAACGGAAACATATGTAACCACGTATGTATGTATTTATGTATGTTTGTCTCTGTACGAGGGAAGCATATGCGGCCATGTACGTATGTGTCACTTTCTCTCTGCATACAAAGTAAGCATATGTAACCATGTGTGTGTGTGTGTGTGTATGTGTCTCTCGTGTACAACGGAAATACATGAAACGTATGTATGTGTGTGTTTTTTTTGTTTTTTTTCTCTGTGGATACGTTCGTTCGTTTGTCCGTCTGTCCGTCTGTTCGTTCGTCCGTTCGTCCGTCTGTCCGTTCGTCCCGTTTGTCCGTCCGTTTGTACGTCCGTCTGTCCGTAGTCCGTCCGTCCGTCCGTCCGTCCGTTTGTCCGTCTGTATCCCGTCCGTTTGTCCGTCCGTCCGTTCGTCCGTTTGTCCGTCCGTCTCTGTACGCAACGGATATTGGCCCGGGCGTGCGTGCGTGCGTTCGTGTGTCCGCGCCTCCTCGCCGACATTTGAATCTGTACGTGTGCCTTACGAGGCTTCCGTGACGTCATACGCAAGGAAAGGTCAATATATGGAGATAGGAATAAGGCGATCGGCCTCTTCGATTTTCTTATTTATTCCTCTCCTTTTTTTTCCGGGATTATTCTTGGACGGGGGTGGGGGGAGGAGGAGGAGGGAGGAGGGGGGGGGGGTAAGAAGGGAGCGGTGTCGGAGTGCGAATGAGAGAGAGGGAGAGGGTGAGGATGAAGGAGAGGGAGAGGGAGATGGAAGGGAGATGGTGAGGACGAAGGAGAGAGAGAGGGAGAGAAGAGAGAGAGAGGAGAGTAGAGGAAGAGAGAAAAAGAGGAAGAGAAGAGAATGAGAATAAAAGAGAGAGAAAGATAGCCGAACTGAGTCTTTGTTCATAAGGCGAGGTAAATAGGATACAGAAGTCACGTGATTGCGAAATGCGAGGATGATAATGATGATAATTATGACAATAACGATAACAAGTTAAGATGATAATGATTATAATAACAATAATGACAATAATAACAATGTCGATGACGATATTGAGAATGAGATGATAATAATGCTATTAATGATACCAAAAATAACATAAGTAGTAAAATATAAGTAGTTCTTGTGATCTGATGACAGAAAGCCAGAATCGTAAGAACTGAGCAAGAATAATGGGCATAAGAGCGATCATTGATTCATCTCGTGGGATTTATGTCATTTGCGGTATTTTCATCTTTTTTTTTATTATTTCTATTCTCGGCACGGATGCTATTTTTATGCTATCGGCCTCCGCCATCGATTTGGTTTATTCATCATTATTATGTTTTTCTTTATACGTATTATCCCTGGTCATTTTCCCGCGCTTTTTTTCTACGGGAAAGAAAACGGGAATTAAGCAGAGCGTTCAGTTTTGTTGACGTATTTTTTTTTCTAATATTTTGATCTTGTCTTTCGTACTTGTTTAGAAGAAAAGGAAATAGAGAGAGAGAAAAAAAAGATAGACAAAAGGCATATCTTAATATTGCGCCAGCGAAGGGGGGAGGGGGGGAGAGGGAGGGGAGGAAGGGGGGGGGGCGAATACCTACATCTTTAAACTTTTTTTTTTTGCTTTTCTACCGTCCTCCCCCCCCCTCCCCTCCGCCCTTTATTCCCTCTGTTCTGATGGAAAGTGTGTGAACTTAAAGAAATGTTTAGGTGAAAGGGAGTGAATGCTTTTTTATTTATACACAAACTAGGATATATATAAACTGTTGTGATCCTTATGCTAACACACACAAACAGAAGCCAACTGATATACTGAAAGATGATGTATAGCACGCGAGAAAATTCCATAAGATCACACACATATACACACGAGCAAGACACACACACACACACACACACACACACACACACACACACACACACACACACACACACACACACACACACACACACACACACACACACACACACACACGCACACGCACACGCACACGCACACGCACACGCACACGCACACACACACCACACACACAAAACACAGACAAAACAAACACAAACAATAACACGCAACACACAGATATACAAACACGAATACACAACACACAGATAAAAACAAACAAACACACGCACAACTAAGAGCAAGGAGTGAGTAACAGGCGGCAGTGAGACAGTGACTACGGGCGCAAAGTCTGCATTTGAGGTAAACTTTACAACTCTCGCTAAACCAACCGTAATAGGATGTGAACGGAGCACTTGGCGGAAGCGCGGGAAATTTGAAGTGCGTTTTTGTTTTTCATTTTTCTTTCTGTCTTTTTTTTTCGGTTTTGTTTGTCTGATTGGATGTCGGAATGGATATTTGTTTTTGTGTTGTCTTTCGGTCTTTATCTGTCTGTCTTTCTCTTTCTCTCTCTCTGTCTGCCTTTCTTTCTCTCTCTCTCTCTCTCTCTCTCTCTCTTCTCTCTCTCTCTCTCTCTCTCTCTCTCTCTCTCTCTCTCTCTCTCTCTCTCTCTCTCTCTCTCTCTCTCTCTCTCTCGCTTATATATGTTATTTTTCTTTTTTCCTGTTTTATTTCGCATTTGTAGGAACTAGTCTTAATATATATTTTTCCGGATTTTTGGTATTCGGAAAAAAAAATGACGAGAAAAAAAAGTTGAATATAGAAGAGGAAAGGAAACGGGATAAGTAAATAAAGAATGGAAGCAAGAGAAAGGCGAGGAGAGTGGACGAGAAATCGAGAATAAAAGACAAACATAAAGATAAAAAAGTAGGAAAAAAGAAGTAGGAGATAGGAAAAAAAAGAGGAAGCAAAGAAAGAAACGATGGGAATCTGAGAGTAGGCGAGGACACGGCCGGCGGGCGGAGGGGGGTGGGGGGGGTGAGCTGACCTGTTGGACGAGTCTCGGAGAACCCAAGGGGCGGGAGAGGTTCCGGGGCGTGAGGGAGACGCCGAGGACGGGATCACAGGAGGAACAAGGGATCAGATCCTTCTTGGGGTCGCTCGCTCCTCTCCTCCTCCTCCTCCTCCTCCTCCTCCTCCTCCTCTCCTCCTCCTCCTCCTCTCCTCCTCCTCTCCTCCTCCGCCCGTGTCCGATTCCATTCCGGCGATCGCTTTTTTACCGTCTTTTTTTTTTTCTTTTATTTATTTATTTATATTTTATTTTTTAGGGTGTGTCTTTTTTCTTTTCTTATTTTATCTTTTTCTTTTTTTTTTTTTGAGGTAGAATAGAGAGGGAAGTTTTGTTGTTTCTATTATGAGAGGGATTTCAGGTTAAATCTTTTAGCTTGTCTCGATTTGAGGCGATTGGACCTTCTCTCTCTCTCTCTCTCTCCTCTCGGCAGTTTGTGGTAGTCTCTCTCTCTCTCTCTCTCTCTCTCTCTCTCTCTCTCTCTCTCTCTCTCTCTCTCTCTCTCTCTCTCTCTCTCTCTCTCTCTTCTCTCTCTCTCTCTCTCTCCTCTCTCTCCCCTCTCTCTCTCCTCTCTCCTCCCTCTACCCTCTCCTTTCCATCCCCTCCCTCTCTCCCATTCCCTCTCTCTCCCTCCCTCCCCTCCCTCCCTCCCTCCACCCTTGCTCTCTCTCCAGCATTTCACTTCATTCATATTGTCTCGATTATCCTCACCTTCCTCGTGCTTCTCTCTCTCTCTCTCTCGCAAAACTCATCCACTTCATTTCGCGCCTGTCTGTCATTTTGCATTCCTTTTTTATTTTGCGTTTTTTTTTCTTCTTCTTCTTCTTCTTTTTTTCCGCGTCTTTTTGTTTGTCGTTTTACCTCCTTTCCCCCCCCCCCAATCACGTATTTGGCCGGCTAGTTGCGCGGGGTTGCAATATAAGGGTATTTTCACAGCGGCATTTGGCTAGTTTGAGAATAGCTCCCGGCCTGAGTCACACGTCAAAAATTCCACGCGAGAGATGCCTTAAAATAAACCCGGGTTGTGTAACGGCGATGGAGGAGGGAGAGTGTCAACAACTTAAATAGCGGGACGGTATGGAGTCGTAATGATGACGCCATCTTGGTTTTATTTTTATTTTTTATTTATTATTTTTTTTTTTGGGGGGGGGCAGTGGGAGGAGAGAGAGAGAGAGGAAGGAGAGAGGGAAAAGGGGGAAAAGAGAGAGGGAGAAAGGGGGGGAAGAAAGGGGGAAGGGATAGAAGAGGGAGAGGGAGGAGAAAAAGAGAGGAGGGAGGGAGGAGAGGAGAAAGGGAGGGAGGAGAAGGAGGAAGGGAAAAAAAAGGAGGGGAGGAGAGAGAGAGGGAGGAAAAGATAAAGGGAAGAAAGATGAATGAAGAAAATAGAGGGAGGAAAAAATAGGATTGCAAGGGTGAAAGAAGGAAAAGAGACAAATAGACAAACAGACAGAGACAGAGGAAAGATTAGGAGATATGGTGAATGAGAGAGAACAGGGAAAACAGAGGAGGAGAAAGGTGGGAAAATGAGGAAAAGAGAGGGAGCGAGGGAAGAAGGTAAAGAATAGAGAGATAGAGATAGATAGAGAGAGAAGAAAGCAAAGAGAGAGAGAGAGAGAGAGAGAGAGAGAGAGAGAGAGAGAGAGAGAGAGTTGAAGAGCACGTGAACATATATGATGGCCTGATTAACCCAAGTTGATTAAGATTAACGGAAATGTGTGTTTTTATTCCGTCTTGTCTTTTTAAATTCTGGCGGGAAATTTGGCGCGTATGGCCTGGCTCGTGATTCGTTTTGGCGCGCAAATCTCCCGCGTTTCTGCTATTTTACTCTTTGCTTTTCTTTCTCTGTTCTTCTTCACTTTCTTGTCCGTTTAATTATATTTTCCCATTTCCCATATTTTTTTTCTTCTCTCATCTTTCTTTCTCTGTTCTTCACTTCCGTTTTATTCTATTTTCCCAGTTCCACTCTTTTTTTTTCTTCATTCATCTTTCTTTCTCTGATCTTCACATTCTCATCGGTTTTATTCTATTTTCCCATTTCCCCTCTTTATTTCTTTTTTTCCTCTCTTATCGTATTTGCTCATCTCTTTCGTTGTCTCTTTGTCAAGGGATCTTCAATGTCGATGACAAGGCAAAAAGAAGAAAAAAAAATCGTATATTAATTTCCATTTTCATTACTTCTTTTACTTTACTTTTTTCATTCACATTTTTTTCTTCGTTTTCCTTCCTCTCCTTCCACACCCCTTTCTCCTTTTTCTCTTTCTCCTTCTCTTTCTTTTTCTCCTCTTCTCTTTTCTCCTTCTCCATCTCCATCACCTCTTCTTATCACTCTCTATACCCTTTTTTCCATCGTTTTTATTCATTTTTTTCTCCTATTCGCATTCATACCTTACCCGAAAAATATATATTTAAACAAACAAACAAAACAAAGAAATAAATAGATACATAATTTATTCATTTTTATCGAATATTCAAAACGGTGAATAATTAAATCGAATATATATTTTTTCCCCAAGCCTAATTAACTCATTTAAAATGGACTATAATGAATTCATATCAACTGCGAATAATTAGCAGTATGATAGTGTTAACATAAAGACTTAATGAGTTCTTTAGGCGTAGACTTTTTAAATTGTTGGCATTAGGCCTATGTGCCGAAAATGCTAATTATTTTTTTTTATATTATAAAACTTATTTGGAAATGTGT
>NW_020868979.1:400522-403022 GCF_003789085.1 Penaeus vannamei
GACGTCACCCGCCGCCCCCCCCCCTCCGAAACGCGCGGAAAGAGAAGTCGGGTGGAGAGAGAGACGCCACGTGGAAACAGAAATGCGCCAGTTATATTCTGCGCCTTAAGGGAGGAGCGACTTTTCCTCTCTCTCTCCCTCTCTCTCTCTCTCTCTCTCTCCCTTGGATGTCTTCAGCTGCCTCTTTGAGCGGGTCTCTCGGCCTCGAAAGGGAAAACACGGAGAAATTTCGATCCCCGTTTTCTTTCGTGTCCGCTAGGGTGACGTTAGAGGGGCGACTGGCGTAAATCCTCTCCGGGAATAGTTTTAGCTTTTATAACCGCAATTAACAGTTTTAAAGGTGTAGCATCCTTCACGAGGGGGGGATTAACGAAGAAAAATACATCTGTACCTGTATATTGATTTGCATTTTAGCTCCAAATTGTATTTTCTTCTCTTTCTCCAACTTCTTGCAAAGAGATGGCGGCAAGGCATTGTATATTCATATATACAGTTGGCTGATATTATGATGATCTGCCGCAGTCTGTGCCTCAGTCGGTCACAACATCCTCATGATGGTACACCTCTTAACCTTTCTCTCTCTCTCTCTCTCTCTCTCTCTCTCTCTCTCTCTCTCTCTCTTCTCTCTCTCTCTCTCTCTCTCTCTCCTCTCTCTCTCTCTCTCTCTCTCTCTCTCTTCTCTCTCTCTCTCTCTACTTTGTATCTCTCTTTTATATTTTATATTTAAGTAACGCATAAGAAGCATATTTGCGTGGTATTCCGTTTCTCCCCATTCTTTATTTTTCTCTTTTTTCACTCTCCCGCTTTTCGTAAAACACCCAAAGTAGGCGTGAATAAGCAGAGTACTCCCGCGTACCTCCTGGAAGCCATATGTCTTCCCCGCCTTTCCTCCTCTTCCTCCCCTTCCTCCTCCCCTCCTTTTTTTCTTCTTATTCTCCTCCTCCTCCTTTTGTTTTTCCTATTCCTCCTTTTCCCTCCTCCTCCTCTCTTCTCGTTCTCCTCCTCCTCCGTCCTCCTCCTCCTCCTCCTCCTCCTCCCCTCTTCTTATTTATTCTCCTCCTTCCTGCTCAGGGATAGAACAAGAGATGAGAGAGGATAGGAAGGATAGGTCAAAGGAAGGCGGCGAATAAGACGTCTCGATACTTTCCTTGCAGTGTTGCCAAGTAGGGCGAGATGGCTGGAAGTGAGAAGAGAAGCCGCTCGCCTCGTGTCAGCTCTCTGTCTGTCTGTCTGTCTGTCTGTCTATGTGTCTCTCTCTCTTTCTTTCTTTTTCTTTCTCTTCTCTTTCTTGTCATCTCTCTCTTTCTCTTTCTTCTCTGATCCTCTGTCTCTCTCATTTCCTCTTCTCTCTCTCAGTCTCCTTCTCCTTTCTCGTCTAACCTCGTCTCTCACATATACCTCTCTCCTCTCCATACCTCTCTCCTCTCTCTTCTCTCCTCTCTTTATAGTCTCTCTCTCTCTCTCTCTCTCCTCTATCTCTCTCTCTTCTCTCTCTCTCGCTCCTCCTCTTCTTCTCCTTCTCCTCTCTCTCTCTATCGTCCTTTCCTCTTTCTCTCACTCTAAAACACACACAAAACACACACACACATCATTTATAATAATATATATATATATATATAATATATATATTATTATATTATATATATATATATATAATATATATATGTACACACAACACACACATGCATCTAAGTACAACGCGTCTGTCCCTACGTCCTGTCTGCCAATTATCCCACCTCCTCCAGTTAACTTATCTATATTTTCCTTATCACCTCTGTTCCCCACCTCCCCCTCCCCCCTGAGTATTGGTATTTCAGAACTTACTTGTTGCGACCGTCCAAGGAATGGTGGGGGGGGGGAGGACGAGACAGAAGGAAAGAGGAGGGAGGGAAGGAGGATCGAGGTGAGGGAGGATAAGGAAGAGAGAGGAAGAGAGAGAGGAGAAAGAAGAGAGAGTAGAGAGAGAGAGAGAGAAGGAGAAGGAGAAGGAAGGAGAGGAGAAAAGAAAAGGTAAAAAGAGATAAAACCCGGAGGGAAGGGGAAGGATGAAAAGAAAGCAGGATATTACGGGGATTTTTGAAGGGAATGGGATATGAAGAGCCAAGGTCAAGTGACGGCAGAAAGTTCATGGAACGGAAATAGAGCGAGAGAGAGAGAGAGAGAGAGAGAGAGAGAGAGGAGAGAGAGAGAGAGAAGAAGAAAGAGAGAGGGAGGGAGGAAGAGAGGATATAGAGAAGAGAGAGAGAGAGAAAGAGAGGAGAGGGGGAGAGGAAGAAAAAGATGGGGAAATGAATGAGAATAGAGACAGACGACAGACAGAGACAACAAACGTGGAAGCGAGAAAGGAGGCAAGAGCAAAGACAAGTTATGTAGATGACCTCTTAAATCGCACAGGATAGACGAGAAAAATAAAACAGATCTCGATAATTCTGAGGTCAGAAGTGATACAGTCACGATAAGACGCCCATGAAGAGAGAAAACGAAGACAAGAGGAGAAAGG
>NW_020868979.1:418167-423167 GCF_003789085.1 Penaeus vannamei
GAGGGTCGGCGAGGGAAAGATAACAGAAATTTGGTCGGGAGGCGTCGGTTGTAAGTCGGTCGGTCTGTCGGTCGGTAAGTAGGCCTCCTTTCGTGCACCGACCGAGAGAAAACTGAAGAAAAGGAGGGAGGCGGTGAAGGAGGCAGGAGGGAAGGTAGGGAGGGGTAGGAGCAGGGAAGAGGAAGAGAAAAAGAGGAGAGGAGGAGAGGACGAGAAAAAAGTGGAGTTAGAGAGGGGTCAGAGGTAGTGGTAAGGTAGGAAGGGAAGGAGAAGAGAGAAGGTAGATGGAAGGAGAAAGAAGAGGAGGAGGAGGAGCAGGAGGACGAGGAGTAGGGGAGGGGAGGGGGAGGGGAAAGGGGGGGGGGGAGTTTGCCGGAGGAGAGCATTGCTGACGTCATTCTGAGGTAACATCGGCGCGCTCTCTGATTGGTCGAGGCTGTCGTGCGTCATCCCGGCTCGTGTTCATTGGTTCATCTCTGTCGATTAGGTGAGTGTCTACCCTAAGCGTATGTAGGTATCCGTTATCCCTATTTCACGAATTTTTCCGAGCCCGCCGATAAGGGAACGTCCAGCCGGGAAGGGAGCGGCGGAGGAACGGAGGCGGAGGAGCCGAGGGGCAGGAGCTTCGAGTAGAGAGCTGGAGCGGCGGCGGCGGCGGCGGCGGCGGTGCTCCAGCCGGCGGACGAAACTTGTGAATGGCCGCCTACGCTCGTATCTCCGGCGCTCCAGCTGACTTAAAGATGGTATCTCAGGGCGGGCGCGAGAGAGGGGCAGGCGGTGCCGTGTCCGATGGGCGCGCTGCTCGTGGCCGCGGCAGAGGACACACGGCTCTATCTGCTTGCCTGCTTGCGCTGCCTGCACGCGCTCCCGCCGACGGCCATGCACGCAGCGGCAGCGCCTTTGTCTGCGAGAAACGTTCGGCTCGGAGGCGGCAGAGCGCTCGCCTCTTGCAGCGAATTCGCGATTTTGGGCCTTATGTCTCCCCGGGTCGGTCAGTCTGGGGTGCAGGGCGGGCCAGGGCAGGCGGGGTCACGGCGGTGGCTGACCTCCTGTGCACGCCGGGCGGAGGGAGGAAATTCTCTCTCTCTCTCTCTCTCTCTCTCTCTCTCTCTCTCTCTCTCTCTCTCTCTCTCTCTCTCTCTCTCTCTCTCTCTCTCTCTCTCTCTCTCTCTCTCTCTCCCACTCTCCCTCCCTCCCCTTCTCACCCATTAGTCACTCACACGATCTATCTACGCACGCGTCTATCCTCCATTCACCACTTCTTTCCCTTCTCCCTCATCCAATTCATCAACATATCACAACCACCACTATATCACAATCAGCACACCACCAACAACATCATCACCTCATCATTACCACACCACCATCATCATCATCATCACCACCATCATCATTACCACCATCACCACCACCGTCGTCACCTCCACCACCACCATCATCACCATCATCACCACCATTACATTATCGCCGACTGTCCACTCCCACCTCCATCCGTCTCCTTAACCTTCTCTTTATTACCCTTCCGTCCCCACCCCGCCCACGTTCCTCTCTGTCTCTCCCTCTTCCCTCCTTCCGCCCATCTCTCCATCATCATCACCAGTTGTCACTCCTCTTTTCTCGTAGCATTTATCGCACCATTCCTGTAATTCCTTTTTGTTTATCATGCTTGATTTAGAATTTACAGGGATATAATTGTGGGAATTTAATGGTAGGAATGTAATGGTGGGGACATGATGGTAGGAATATAATTGCAGGATTTTATTGATAGGAATATAATAGATTCTTGCTTTGTTAACTTTCTTTTCAAACAGCTGTGTTGTTATTTGTGTCCATAGGGGTGTCGATAATATCAATTAAAAAGGATAGTGGTTATGATAGTGTGATAATGATTAAATTAATAGTAATAGTAGTACACGTAATAACTAGTAGTAATAACTATAAGGATGGACCATGAGAATGATAATAATATCCATAAGAATACTGATACGATGTTAAACATACTGATAAGGGTTAAATGACGATGATCATTAAAATCAACAGACAGTTTTCTTGGTACGATGATGTTCGTAGAAAGATCCCGCGATTTTAAAACTATTTTTGCCGCTCTCTTATGTATATATATAGATCTAAACATTCGCTATACATTCATCTTCCCCTGAATGCTTTATCACCACAATTCGCACATCTACACTTACTGTTATTCGCACATCTACACTTACTGTTATTCGCACATCTACACTTACTGTTATTCGCACATCTACACACTGTTATTCGCACATCTACACATTGTTATTCGCACATCTACACTTACTGTTATTCGCACATATACATTGATTAGCCTCGGTGTCAGTGCCGGTTCGTGTGTATCGTATTCAGACATTTAATTATATTTATTTTTCGCTTTCGCCCAGTGGTTTCTAAATCAGGAAAAGGTGAACTGTGATATTTATGGAGGTTACCGTTTGAAATGCCGTGAGGTTGTTCCAGAGGCAGGTCCTTGTTCTGTGTCCTTGCTGCGTACTCGGGAGTTATTTATAAATCATTGTTAAATGTGTTAT
The DNA here is from genome assembly GCF_003789085.1 of Penaeus vannamei. Lineage (NCBI taxonomy): Eukaryota > Metazoa > Arthropoda > Malacostraca > Decapoda > Penaeidae > Penaeus > Penaeus vannamei. Next base: position 420,726 of record NW_020868979.1, read on the forward strand.
TTAGAATTTAGATTGTCATTGTTATTGCTATCGTTAGTGTTGTTATTGGTAATATTGTTATGGGTATATCGTTGTTAGTGTTTTTCTTATTCTTATTGGTTTTATTACTGTTGTTGTTGTTGTTATTATTATTATTATCAGTATTTTCATTATTGTTGTTGTTATCAGTGTCGATATTATCTTTATAATTATGATTGTTACCATTATATTTTTATCATTTGTTGTCATCCTCGTTATTTAGGAAAATGTAGATGCAGTACTAGATATATTTATTTATGTTAAATTCCTTTATTCATGTATTTATTTACTTATCATTTATTTATTTAATTCTGCATCAACCTATTTAGCGTTTACAGATAGTGACAGATTTATAGCGTGACCACGTGCAAAAGTCTGCGGACATGTCACGCCACATTTCACTACCAGCTGAGCATAAGCATGTACAGGACAGAATGCTAATGAAAACCTAGAAAATAATGTAATTACTATAGTGATATTCCATAATGATGATAACCACCTAGTGATAGTAATATGTATCAGTAGTAGGATGTTTTATCATTATTCTTTTTTTAATTATATACTTAATTCGACGTTTCCTATCGTTGTTTGGTTTTAACATTTTTCGAAGACAGTCGTTTGGGATTCGAACAGTTTGATGAAACTTCCTTGGTTGACGAGGCAATAAAGAGAAAGAGAAATAGACGATATTTATATCTACTTATATGAAATAAATATATATAAGTGTGTATGTGTGTGTATATATATATATATATATATATATATATATATATATACATATATATATATAAAAGTATGTATGTATTTATATATCTGTGTGTGTGTTTGTGTGTGTATGCGTGTGTGTGTGCGTGTACGTGTACGTACTGTGTGTGCGTGTATGTGTGTGTGTGTGTGCGTGTGCGCGTGTGTGTGTAGGTGGGCGTGGAGAGAGCGGCAGCGAGAGCGCACTAACGGGACGATCCTTTTTTCGTCCAGCGTCTAATATTATGACAGTCAGCCTCGGTTTGCGGGCCGTTGTGTCAACACCTGAAGTTAGATTTTTATAGGAACTTCCCGAACGAAAGGGTTTAAGGTTTAAATTGCGCCCGGTATTATTTATGTTTGGCTTCCGGTGTTTATATGACTTTGATGGTTTGTTAATACTAGGCTTCATAATGAACCTACATCTATCACGTGATTCGCTTTGCCGGTGAGCTGCTGTTTTCTACATCATCATCATCGCATATTATTTTATTTATCTTCTTAGTCTTATTATTTCATTCTTCTTTTTGGTCTTCATGTTATTTCATCCTTCTTCTTTTTCCTCGTCAGTCTCTGTCAATATTTTATGATTTTTTTTATCTAGTTTTTATCATTATTGTTGGTATCATAACGATAAGGACTGTGATGTGAGTCGATTTTTTCATCTCTCTCTCTCTCTCTCTTCCTCATTCTCTCAGATTATATTGCAAGATACGGAAGGATGACTGAACCGATGGCGAGAAGGAAGTTCTGGCAGATCCTTTCGGCGGTGGAGTATTGCCACAACAGAAACATCGTTCACAGAGACCTCAAGGTAAGTGTGGTGAAGCGCTCGCTCGCTCACGCACTCGACCTCTCTCGTTCCCATATATACGTTCCTTGTTTCGTCTTCCGCTAAACCCTGCTTTCGCCTTCATGAATTAGAAATCTCACATTCATGGGCTTCCTTCATCCGCACATAGCCCACGCGCAAGTACATACTCACACACCGGTGCACACATGCATATATACACACACCGCGAGGTCGGCCGGGCTGGCTGCGTGACGTCATTGCCCTCGAAGTCTCCCGCTCTCACGTCTGGCCAATCAGCGAGGAGCTTTCGGATGACGTCATCCTGAAGGAAAATATGGAGACGACAGGCCACCAAGGTAGAATTATGAGGTCGAACCTTTCAGCATAGAGACACAATGATTTAGCAAGTTCGAATCTATGCTTAGGCGACGTGAAGAGGCTGGGCCAGGCTTGTTATTCCTCAAATAGAAGACAAGTCTGATTGAGGATTCATGTCTGCGTCTACAACTTGCGTCGTCATTGCTGACAAAGCGGTGTAATCGATTAAACTTGATCAATAACGATTTTCGTTTTCACGTGATTGTGGTTATTCGACGGTAATCTGACGTCAGTATTGCTTTTTTTTTTGTTTTTTGTTTTTTTTTTGTAGCCATTGTGAAGGCCAGCAGATTCACTCTCACTCGACTCATGCTTCTTCTTAAGTCGGTTATTGATAAGGTTATCGTTTTTTTATAGGTCACGATGGTTCACGATTGTCTCGTCTTTGCGTTACAGTTAGCACGGTGATTCCGATTGCCCTTATCACCTCATTCTTTATTATATCCTTCGCTTATCTCCTTCATCACCATTACCCTTTGTGCCGACATCGATTCACCTGTCTCTCTAAT
>NW_020868979.1:430667-434288 GCF_003789085.1 Penaeus vannamei
TCTTTTACACCAGCTTGTATAACCCTCAGAACAGCAGGATAATATCAGGCATCAAGAGCTGGTTACCTCTCCCCCCCCCCCCCTCCTCCTTCCTCCCTCCTTCCATATCCAGTCCCCTACTCGACCCACCCTACCCCTCCCTCTTTCCTTCCTACCCCCCCCCCCTCCCCTTCTTGTACCCTTCGCCTGAAATCTAATCTGATTCGAATCTGGTCCGACGAATCAGCGAGCCGACTCTCTCGCCTCTCGGATTCACCTACTATGAGTCTTACCTTTGGTGGAGGAGAGAGGGGGGGGTGAAGGAGGAAGGGAGGGAGGGAGAGTGAGTGATGGGGAAGGGGAGGGAGGGAGGAGGGGGAGTGAGTTATGGGGAAGGGGAGCAGGGAGGGAGGGGGAGTGAGTGATGGGAAGGGAGGGAGGAGGAGGGAGGAGTGAGGGAGGGAAGTGATGGGGAAGGGAGGGAGGGGGGAGTGAGTGATGGGGAAGGGGAGAGAGGGAGGGGGAGTGGGTGAAGGGGAAGGGAGGAGGGGGAGGGGGGGAGTGGGTGAAGGGGAAGGGGGAGGGAGGGAGGGGGGAGTGGTGTGGGAAGGGAGGGAGGGAGGGGAGTGGTGAAGGGGAGGAGGGGAAGTAGGTGAGGGTAAGGGAAGGGGGAGGGAGGGGGAGTGAGTGAAGGAGAGGAAGGGTCAAGGGGAGGAGCCAGGGGGAAGGAAGGGGAGGGGAATAGGTGAAGGGGAGGGAAGGAGAGGGAGTGAGTGAAGGGGAAGAAAGGGGAAGGGAGAGAAAAAAGGAAGGGAGAAGGGATGACAAATGAGGGACAGGGAGGTAAGAAAGGCAGGGAGAAGGGGACCGGAGAGACACGTGCTGAAGAAGGCAAGAGGCAAGGACACAAAGAGGAAACAAAGTGGGAGGTGGGGTTGCTTTAGAAGGAATGGGGGAAGTCCGTGAAGAGGAGGAAGAAGACGAAGAGTCGGAGGAAGAGAAGGAGAAAAGGAGAAGAAGAAGGAGGAAGGGGAAGTAGAAGAAGAGAAGATGATGATGATGATGAAGGAGCCATGGAGAGAGAGGTGGGAGGAACGAGAATAACAGAAGAACAAAAAACGGAAAAAAAGTGAGGATTAAAAGGACGACGTGATTGAAAAGTCACGAACAACAGTGATAAAGCTATCAAAAGAAAAATAAAGAGAAAGCATGGACACAAAATCCAGAAGAGCAAAGAACATGAACAGCAGCAAGAGGACGAGGAGGGGTCGGAAGGGAGGGGAAGGAGAGAGGGAGAGGGGAGAGGAGAGGGAGAGGGAGAGAGGAGAGAAAAGTTAATGGGAGGCAGGTATATGGCCCTTAACTAGTAGTTCAGTGGTTTATGGCTTCAGTGGGCGGTTAGTTATTGCAGTTGGTGGAGGGAGAGGGGTGGGAGGAGAGAGGAGGAGAGGAGCAGGAGGAGGAGGAGGAGGAGGAGGAGGAGAAGGGAGGAGGAGGAGGAGGGGAAGAGGAGGAGGAGGGGGGGAGGAGGTGAAGGGGAGGAGGGGGAGGAGGAGGGGGAAGAGAAGAAGAAGAAGAAGGTGAGAACAAAAAGGGAAAAAATTAAAAGAGAAAGAGAAGAGGAGGGGAGAAGAAGAAGAAGAAGAAGTGAGGAAGAAGAAAAAAGTAAAAGAGAAAGAGGGGAGGAGGAGAAGAAGAAGTGAGGAAAGAAAAGAAGAAAAAGTAAAAGAGAAGAGAAGGGAAAGAAGAAATGAAGATGAAGTGGAGAAAAACAGGTACCTTAGAGTCTGAGAAGAGAGTAAGAGAGAGAGAGAGGAGATGATGATGCAAGGAAGAGAGAAGAGGAGGAGAGGAGGCGGAGGAAGGGGCAGGAGAGGTTTTCGAAGGATCAAGGATTCCTTCACCTGATGACATATTCCCAAAGCCCCGGGATGGAAGGGCAAGGCGAAAGGAAATCCCGCGACACGTGTTTCTTCTTCATTTCCTTCTTCTTTTCTTCTTCTCCTTCTTCTTTCTTCTTTTTCTTTCTTCTTCTTCTTCTCCTTCTTCTTTTTCTTCTTCTCCTTATTCTTCTTTTTTTTTCTCTTCTTCTACTTCTACTTCTCCTTGTTATTATTCTCCTTCTTCTCATTCTTTATTCATATCATCTTCTTCTTCTTCTTCTCATTCTTCATCTCATTTCCTTATCATCATTCATCATCTTCTTCTTCTTCTTCTTCGTCTTCTTCTTCTTCTTCTTCTTCTTCTTCTTCTCTTCTTCATCTCATTCTTTATCATCATCGTCATCTTCTTCTCCCTCTTCTTCGTCTTCTTCTCATCCCTCATCTCAGTCTTCATCATCATCTTCTCTTCTTTTTCTACGAACTACTTTTTTTTTTTTGTTTTTTTTTTTCCGAAATGCCACCGCAATCGTGAACACTCTGACCCCGTGTGCTGTTTCCCCTTTTGTTTATCTATGCGTGACGTGCCTCTCCGTCCGTCGGTGCGTGCGTGCGTGCGTGCGTGCTCGCGGCCGACCGGGCAATCGGCGCCCTTTTCGCCTTCCCAGAAACGCTGTGGAGCCGCGTCAGGAAGCCCCACAGGTGCGCCTCCCGGTCCCCTCCCCCACGCAGGCAGACACGCACCTCTGAAGCTCTGTAAGAACGGCCGCTCGTGACCTTGTCTCGCGCCTCGACCCTTGGCGGCGAGAGGGGCGGCGGGCGTCGCTGTCCAGGCCTTACATGGCGGAGGAGAGGGGCTACTTTCGCGCGTCACTGCTGACGAAGGCGGCGACGGGGAAGCAGAAGGAGGCGGAGACGTGCTGGGTGTCGGCAGCGGGTCTCGGCCTGTTGCTGTGTCTGCTCTTTTAAGGCTGTTGCTGTTGTTATTGCTGTTGCTGGCGGCACTTAATGGCTGGCTTGTTTTTTTCTGTTGTTGGGTTTATTACTGATGCTGTTATGATTATTGTTGTGATTATTATCATCGTCATTACTATTTTTTTTGTTGTGATTATCATCATTATCATTGTTATTATCATTATTGTTATTATTAATATTATCATTATTGTTATTATTAATATTTTCATTATTGTTATTAATATTATCATTATTGTTATTATTAATATTATCATTATTGTTATTATTGTTATTATTTTTTATTATTATTATTGATGTTATTGACATCAAATCAAGTATTATTAATAATTGTCATTATTATTATTGTCATCATGACTGTTGTTTATTAATTAGTAGTAGTATTGTTGTTGTTTTGATGTACTGTTTATTGTTGTTGCTCCTTTGTTATTATTGTTATCAATCATTATTGTTACTATAGTATTGCTGCTGATATATTATGATTTATTTTTATTACTCTTGTTATTATTTTTTCTTATTATTATCATCGGTGTTATTATTATTATTTATATTCATTATTATTATTATTATTATTATTGTTTTATTTATCATTGTTATTATTATTAATCATTATTATCTATATTGTGTTATTGTTAGTTCCAGTAATTATCATTATTTTTGTTGTTTGCTTATACCATTTATTGTGTTATCTATTGTTGTTGCTGTTGTTGTCACCAACCGCCATTATTATACATTTAACTTGATTCATTTCCGTGTTATCATCTCTCTAATTTATTTTGCTTATTAGTTT
>NW_020868979.1:434388-436888 GCF_003789085.1 Penaeus vannamei
CAATTATTATTATTTTATTATTATTCAACATCCAATTACAAAGTAACTCATATTATACATCTTTCTAAATTGCATGCACTCAGCCTATAACTGCCTGTATCTCCCTCTGGTGCAGACTGCGAGCAGCTGGTGAGGAAGATGCTGGTCCTGGACCCGGTGAGGCGGTACACGGTGGAGCAGATCAAGCGGCACCGCTGGATGCAGGCGGAGGAGCCCCCGAGGGTGGCGCTCGACCCGCCCGCCGCCAAGGCCGAGCGAACCACCGACCCCAATGAGCAAGTCCTCAGGGTTATGCAGGAGCTCGGCATCGACGTCACGAGGACGCGGGAGGTGAGCGGTGTGCGTGTGAGAGAGAGGAGAGGGGAAGAGGTAGAGAGAAAGAAAAGGGGAGGGGTAGAAGAGAGAAGAGAGAGAGAGAAGAGAGAGAGAGAGAGAGAGAGAGAGAGAGAGGGGGGGAGAGAGAGAAAAAAGGGGAAGAGAGGGAGAGAGAGAGAGAATAATCATATGGAAATGTTTCTAGACAGTTATAGACTGTAAAGTATGTAGATATGATTTCGTTTTTTCATCTTGCACACTTTTTTATGTTCCCCTTCCTTTATAGAGACGACCAGAGGGTGTACAGTTGATGCAAATAATAGATTTATTGATATGCACACTGTATATTTTTACTGTGTATTAATGCTTGGTGTTTAATTGAATTTTGGGGGAAAGGGAAAACTCGGTCTACACTTAATTTTCCGCCTTGCTCATCATCATCAGGGCGATCCTAAATTCCAAACTAAATTTGCAATTTTCTTCTAGTCCCTGCTCACTGAGGCGTACGACAACTACACTGCCATCTACCTGCTCCTGCTGGAGAAGCTGAAGCAGCATCGGTCATCATTGCACAGTGAGAAGCACACAGGGCTAGAGCAGCAGCAGCGGCGGCGGCCATCCAGCGTGGCAGAGGCGGCTATGAGAAAGATGTGTGCAACAGGACCTTCAGGCATGGCGTCGCCTGTGGCTGCACACCTCTACACAAGCCCTATCTCAGGTTCCTCAAGCAGTCCCCTTGGGAGCGTCATGTCAGGCATGGCCACAACAGAGACCACCTCTGCTGGTGTCATCAGCCCCCTCATCTCTCAGGACATGCTGATGGCCAGGCCCCATGGCCACACAGGCAGGCTACTACCGGCCATCCCCGGCGAGCAGGGCAATATTCCGTTTAGTACGGTGTCAAATTTTCAGAGCATGGCACCGAGGGAGTCCCTGGGTGGGGCCGTGACTGAGGTGGAGGGTGCGGCGACAAGTGTCACACCCCATGTGTCGCCACCCTTCAGAGAACCGAGCCAGGAATCACAGTCTGAATTCCTCACAGGGTATCCTAGCACAGTACCTGTGAGCATGGGTATTCCAGTGGCTCTGATTGGCAAGAGCTACAGAGAGAATGAGACTGGTGCCTCCACTTCCATAGATGAGGGTGTAGAAGCAGACATGTGCGACTCAGAATGCAGTTCAATTGTTGGAATGACTCGCAGAGACCACTGTATGTTGCAGAATATTAAGAGTGCCTCACAACAGTCTTCAGAAGCCTCTCAAGGTACAGATTCTCCACTTGGTAGTGTGACCAGCACAGAATCAACATTTGAAAGCTTCGAGTCACAACTGGAGCCGGATTTAGCGGCTTCTCTTTCCTCATGTTCTCATGCGTCCCTGACTGCACGGCCATCACTGCCTGGTGCAACGCAGCTCCGAGCCATTCAGCCCCAAACACAGCTGGACCCAAGCACTGAGACGACGGAGAGATCACACACAAGATCTCCTGTCAACTTCCGTGAGGGTCGCCGTGCCTCAGATGGGCTAGTGACGCAAGGAGTCATTGCATTCCGCCAAAGACTAATTGACACTGAGAAGGCAAGAGGCCTGACGGAGCTACACAGTGTCCAGCAAGAGCACCAGGCACTCACATCACTGTACCAGGCAGCAGCTGTCACAGGGAGTGAGGAGACGACAGCACGACAGCACTACCAGTATCAACAGCAACAACACTATCAGTACTGTCGTCAGTGGAGACACTCGTATGCTGGTTCCGATGAGATGAGTCGAGCACCTCTGGTCAGGCAGAGAGTGTCTTTACCAGATACACTCAGTTTTACTACTCAGAAGCTACTTGCCAAAGATAATTCTAAAGATTCTGATTATACAGTAACTAAACCCCTTCAGCAACAGCTATTCCAACACAGACTTCAGCAGAAGCGCCAGATACTGCAGAAGCAAGCAGCATTTCCCAGACAGTCTTTTCCTGTAGGTTGTGAGCTTTCAAGGAGACAGATGGTTAGACAAGCATCTTATAAGCTAGCACAACAACAACCAGTGCTTCCTCCTCTGCCTGCTGAGCTGAGTGCAGCACACCTCCTGGCAGGTCTCAACCAGGCAGACTTGGCATGCCCAACCATTGCTGAGCATGTAGGCATCACAGATCAAGAGGATGAGGGCTGGGAGGCAAACCCAGCTTGGCGGA
>NW_020868979.1:459388-473784 GCF_003789085.1 Penaeus vannamei
CAAACATACATATGACAAAATGGACAAACTCAGCAGCACTGGACATAAGCACACAGCTATCTGTGGATTTAGAAAAAAAGGCACCATTCACATGCCTCCTTACCCATAACAGTACTTCTCTGTGTCAATCGAGTCCGGAAGGTGGAGCCGCTGCTTAGACTATTAGCTGGAATGTATCAATGAATGCAACCTCTATTTATACTCTTCAAATCTACTACAAAGTTGGGGTTTGATTAAGGATTCAAGAAATGCAGTTGTCCTCCATTTTTTGCGATTTTTGTCATTTAAATGTTGACATTTCTTATCACTGTTCAAAGAAATTTTGATAATGATAATGAGAAATGTATATATATACATTTTGAAATTATTGATATTTTAAGAAAACTTTAGAAACAGATCTTCCTGTCACTGTAGTGAAACTGCTTAATGTTCTGTTAAATCATCATCTTTTCTTACAGAACAGTATTATACACAATCTGCTTTTAGACTGAGAATAAACAGAGAAATCATAAAAAAAAAATAATAACACAGTATAGAATCTACAGATGGTTTGAGAGTGTCAAGACACGGATTTTACTAATCAAGAGTGCAATCATTCATTAACAATTTGAAATCACAGTTCTCCCAATTGTATGTAATGAACAATCTGAAATGTGCATGATTTTACAAAAAGTAGAGGAGTTTTATGTATGTCATTTTATCTGTGTATAATGACATGAAATAGTAAATACTTATGTCTACATGCTACTAACAAAGTAGTTAGTCTATATACACTGAAATGAAAGCCAACTGTTCTCCGTCACACTTACACACCAGAAGTGTCTGACTCAAGCAAGTCCAATCTGACTTTTACAAAACCCATTAGAAAGAAAAATAGAAAAATTATAAATACCAAGATACAAGAAATCTAATGATTCACAATACAATAAAAGTGCTATCTACAATATCGAATATAACAAAAGTAAAAAAAAAGAAAATAGAGTTACAATTATTCCAAAAATGCATTAACAGCTTGCATTTTCACAAAACACAACAACTTGAATGCAGTTCAGCATACCATAACATAAGGGTACGTACCTGGGATGTATCGAGATCTCCAACAAATAATCTCACTAAATCCTCGGCGAAACGAAGGAGAGCGAAGAGCGTAGATGATGGGATTGCAGGCGGAGTTCATGTAGCCAAATAAGTAAGCCTGTGTAAAGCCTCACAGAGTTAATAAAAGAAGTGATTTTTTTTTCTATGTCTGGTGGACAATTTCAAATTTGATAGCTCTCCATTAAAGCATTTTGGCTGTAAATTTTATCTTCTAAACTTTTTACAATACTAAAATGTCTGCAGTTTCAAATGCAGACCTTCTTACTCAAACAGGGAGAAATTAAATTCATCTAAATAATAATATCTCAAATACTGTAGCAGTCTAACAAAATAGTGGGCTAACTTACAATTGGATTAAATATCCTTGGTACTCTATCTTGTCCCAAAAAGACTAAAGAGAGTGAGTACACAATGTATGGCAACCAGAACAGCACAAACACTGATAAAACAATGCACAGTGTCTCAGTAATCTGCTTCTGCTGGATGAGGGAGTTGCGCACATTCACATCAGTAAATTCTTGCATCCTGAGGAGAGTAATTCAATTCAGATATAACACAATCAACAGAACAGGACATGTATATACTTATTGACTTCTGTAGGTCCATCTCCTCATAAATCCATATATTAAGTTTCTATATAAACCATTGAAGACCATCAATACTGGACACATTACAAGGGTCCATTTAAAAGGCAAAACTCACCTATAACACATAAACAAATAACAAATAATAAATTGATTAATAGATCAATACCAATAAGACCCAGAACAAAATTTTGCCGCCATATCTAACCTACTAAGGTGATCCTTGACTTCCTTAAATATCTTGTAGTAGCAGTAGCTCATTACCACAAGGGGGATAACCAGGTTGACAGTAGTGTTGAGGCCGGCATGAATGTACTGCAGGCCCTTCTTCGGAGGAGGAGGACCACACTGGGATGCTCCTGTCTTGAAGCCTGCGGGGAAATTGAAGCTTTGATTCCTGAAGCTATTGATGCCTGATGCTGGCAATGCCCACAACACTATTACCTAATTACCATTCATATCAATTACAATATTACCTATCAATATGTTGCACTCGGAAATTTTTGTCTTGCTTGTCCAGAAGACTATATAATACCTGATAGGTAATGATCTTTAACATATTGCCTCTGGAAAGAGTTATCTTGAGCTCAAATAGTTTTCTAAATAATGGTAAGTTGTTTAGTGTTGTCTTTCTGAGGCATGAATAAAACAGTTCTTGAGATGATTACAGCAAGGAAGTAGTTTGTTTGAGTTACACGTGCCATGTAAATATTAGCTTATAAACAGTGTTAAGACAGAGACAGTGATAAAGAATTTACTGATAACAGAAGAAGAAGGAGGTGGGGGAGGAAGGGAGGAAGGGAGGAAGGGAGGGAGGGAGGGGAGAGGAGAGGGAGAGGAGAGGGAGAGGGAGGGAGAGGAGAGGGAGAGGGAGAGGGAGAGGGAGAGGAGAGGGAGAGGGAGAGGAGGAGAGGGAGAGGGAGAGGGAGAGGAGAGAGAGAGAGAGAGAGAAATTCCCTCTCCTTCCTTCCCTCCCCTCCCTCCTTTCCCATTCTCTTCCCTTCTCTTTCTTTCCATCCTCTCCCCTTCCCTCCCTTCCCCTCCCCTTCCTACCCTTCCCTTCTCTTCCTTCCCATCCTCTCCCCCCTCCTTCCCTGTCTCCCTTCTCCCCTTCCCTTCTCTTCCCTTCCCTTCCCTCCTCTCCCTTCCTTTTCCTCCCATTCCCTTCTCTTCCCTTCCCTCCCTTCCCTTCTCTTCCTTCCCATCCTCTCCCCTTCCTCCCTTTTCCCCTCCCTTCCCTTTCCTTCCTTCCCCTTCCCTCCCCCCCTTTCTCTTCCTTCCCCTTCCCTCCCTCCCTCCCCTTCCTTCCCCTCCCTTTCCTTCCCTTGCTTCCCTTTCTTTCCCTCCCCTTCCCTTCTTCCCCTCCCTCCCCTTCTCTCCCTCACCTGTTTCCGTGAGACCGATGATGGGCGTGGGCGTCAGGTTGAAGAAAATGGTCCACGCCCAAGCGACGACGATCATAAGGACGATTTTCCTGGGCGTCACCGATCTCGAGAAGGGCTTAGTGATCGAGATGTACTTGTGGATGCTGTGAGAGGGGAAAATGGGCGGGCAGTGAGTGTATGTCAGCTAACCAGTTATCAAAATTAACTTAATGACCTGGGGATGTTAAGTTTAATTACCATGAATGAGTAATAGTAATTAAAGAGATGTTGATGACAAAACTGACGGGCACGGTCATCCACAGGGCAAAGGCATCAAGGCAAGACTCCAATCCACAAGAGAGCATCCAGTTTTCACTTCCATAATGTAAAACTGGCGGTATCAGGGCATTGTAAACATTATTTGGTCCTGCACAGTTACCGGCATCTCCAAAAACCCTCGTTGACTGAGTTCATGGTATCTGCTGCCAGGCCAATCTGCTTACTGACGTCTTCTAACAGGGTCCCAAAATCCTGGAACTTGATCTTGGGCCAAGAACCTTGATGTTGGCTAGTGTTGATCCAATATACAGGCTTGCTATTAATCCAATGATTCTTGTTGGAATTCCCCTAAGTCTCTGAATTACCCAAAGAGATTCGCGAAGTACCGAGACGAATGCTTTCTTGAGGTCGATGGAAACTGCGAGCACCCGACGTTCGAACTCACGACGGCGCGGCGTGGCGTTCCACGAAGATTCGAAACGCTAGGATATGGTCTATTGTGGACTTGCCAGGAGTGAATCCAGAGTACTCCGGCCTCTGGTGCCTCTGTAGGTGGTCTCGGATCCGTCTCAGAAGAATATGAGCAAGATCGTTGTCCGGTATGCTAAGCAGTGTGATGCCACGGCTGTTGCTACAGTCCCAACGATCCCCTTTCCCCTTCCAGAGAGGGATTACCATACCCTTCAGCAGATCAAGGAGAATGGTACCAGACTGCCAGATGGCACCCTGGACAGCATGCAAGCCCCGCGCCATAGGTTCACCACCAGCCTTTGCTAGTTCAGCAAGGATACCGCATATGTCGGCTGCTTCGTCACCATTCAGCCTAGAAACCGCTAACCCCAGTCAGGTTAGGAGGATCTTCGCTGATGGGTGGATCCGGTACAGGGATTGTGACACCACTTGCATCCAGACTAACTGCTATTACAGCTGCTCAGAATATCAGCCCAGCGTTCACGAACCCCAACACGTTCTGAGATGATCCGCCCATCCACTGAGCGGACTGCAGGTGTCTGTGAGAAGGGCTTGGGAGTTCAGCTTTCTCAGGACTTGGTAGGCCGAGCGAAGGTTATTTACGGAGAAATTATCTTTGACCTCAGCAAGATTACTTATATATTGTTCTTTATTCCTTCTCAACAGCGCCCGAGTCCTGTGCACCAAGGAACGTCGCAAATTCAGTCGAGCAATAATAATAATAATAACAACAATAACAGAAATAATATAATCTAATAAATTAATGAACATCAATAAAATAATGCATGAAATAGATACAAAGTAAATATAAGAAAATAAAAAGTAAATAAGTAAATAAAATAGATTATACAGAAAAGGGAAAAGAATGAATGTAAGTGAAAAAAGTATATTCGCAAAATCAACAAACAAAAGACAACCTAACATGACTAAGATAACCATCGCCACACACCAACCAACACGCAAAGACACACATAATAACCTCATTTTTAATCCCTCTCTTGTAAGAACAATAACCTGCATTAGACACCTCACACGCAAGCACGGGGTGAGCGGTTAGGGCGAAATTCCCATTCGAAACCAAGCAACTGTGAGCCTTATGGGTGTGGGGTGATTTCCGGTAAGGGATTGTGTAATATGAGAATTAGATTTTTCATTATATTTCGACATATTTCATTCTATTTGATTATATTTTGTTATATTCTTCGTCTATGTTTTTGTTGATCGGTTTAGGATTCTAAAGGCAACGATAAGTAACAGTTACAGTTATAAACGGTAACTAAAGTTATAGAAAATAGTTACAAAATGAAAAAATGAAATCTCATGATGATCATAATAACAATGATAATAATAATATTAATAATAACAATAAGAATATAATATTACTAATAACAATAATAATAATATTAATAATAACAACAATAAACAATGACAAAACAAAAAAACAATAAAACAACAGTAAAAACAAACAAATAATAGCAATACAACAAAATGGTCAGCTGTTCATTCTTAAAAAACAAAATTTCTCGGAAATTTTCAAAAGTTATTCATGAACATAATCAAAGGAACATTTTGCAGAGACGAAAGCAATAAAGATGGCTTGTTAAGAAAGCCTTCCACGATTTATTTTTCTTTCCAGAGATAGAGAGATGATGTCACGATGTCAGGACAAGCAAAATATGATGAAAGGAAAGAGGAAGAAATGGAGGAGGAGGAGGAGGAGGAGGAAGAAGAAGAAGAAGGAGAGGAGAAGATGAAGAAGAAGGAGGAGAGAAGAGGAAGAAGAAGAAGGAAGAGGAGGAGGTGGAGGAAGAGGGGGGGAAGTGAGAGAGAAGAAAAGGAGTAGAGGAGGAGGAGGAGAGGAGGAAGGAGGGGGAGGAGGGGGGAGGAAGAGGAGGCGGAGGAGGGAGGAGGGGGGGGGAGGAAGAGGAGGCGGAGTAGGAGGAGGAGGAGGGGAAGGAAGAGGAGGAGGAGGAGGGGAAGGAAGAGGAGGAGGAAGGAGTAGGAGAAGGAGAGGGAGAAGGGGCTGCCAACAGCATGAGCAGAAATGAAGAATAACAAACCACGGACAAGAGAATGAATAAAACGAATAAAGAGTGGAAGGAGGAGGACGAGAAAATGAGAACGAAGGAGAAAGGCAACATAAGAGAAAAAAGGAGGAGATAACATAGTAAACAAAGACGCTCCTTGAGTAAGCATCAAACGGCCTACATAAAATGACATTCAAAAACACATCAGCTGTCAAACACCCTTCGTTTTGCACGAATTCGTCAACACGAAAAAATAGAAAAAACAAAAAAAAAATGCCACGACGTAGCATAAACAGTTTCAGTGTTTATCGCTTTTTTGTTTGTTTTTCTCTTTCTTCTTCTTCTTCTTCTATTCCTCCTCCTCTCATCATCATCATCATCATTCATCATTAATTATTATTATTATTATTATTATTATTATTACTATTATAATTATTATTATTATCATTATCATTATCATCATCATTATTATCATTATTATCATCATACTTTTCTTCTTTTCTTTTTCCCTTCCTTCTCCCCTCTCCTTTTCCTTCTCCTTCTTTTCTTTCTCCTTCCCCTTCCCCTTCCACTTCTTCTCCTTCTCCTTCTCCCTTTTCCCCTTCTCCTTCTCTTTCCCCCTTCTACTCCTTTGCTCCTTCTCCTTCTCCTTCTCCTTTTCTTTCTCCTTCCTCTTCACCTTCCTCTTCCCCCCCTTCTCTTCCCCTTCCCTTCTCCTTCTCCTCCTTTGCTTCTCCACCTCCTTCTTATCCTTCGTCTTTTTAATGTCCCCAAAAGGAGTGTTATTGCTGGCCAATCGTGCCTCCGACACCAAGATACAGATCCTTGAGAAGACCAGCTGACTGTTCGGGGGATACGTGATCTGAGTCCGTGAAAAAAAAATGAAGGAAAAAAAATGTGAATGTGTTTATGGTATCGTGAATGTCTCCCTCCTCCTCCTTCTCCTCGATCACTTTCTCTCTTTTTCTCTTTCTGTTTTTTAGTTATCTTTCTTTCTCTCTCTTTAATCTTACTTTATTACTTTTTTTCTCTTTTTCACTCATTAATTCATTCATTTATTCACTCATTCACTCACTCTCACTCTCGGAGTTACTCACGCACTTTTCGATCCTCGATAGTCTTACTTTAAAAGTATGAACAACAAAAGTAACTTTTGTTGTTCATATACTCTCACTCTCTCTCACTCACTCACTCACTCTCTCTCTCTCTCTTCATCTCCTCCCTCTCTCTCTCTCTCTCTCTCTTCTCTCTCTCTCCTCTCTCTCTCTCTCTCTCTCTCTCTCTCTCTCTCTCTCTCTCTCTCTCTCTCTCTCTCTCTCTCTCTCCTCTCATCCTCCTCCTCTCCTCTCTCTCTCTTTCTCCCATCCTCCTCCCTCCCTCTCCTCCCTCCTCTCTCTCTCTCTCTCTCTCTCTCTCCCTCTCTTCTCCTCTCTCTCTCTCTCTCTCTCTCTCTCTCTTCTCTCTCTCTCCCTTCTCTCTCTCTCTTCTCTCTCTCTCTCCTCTCTCCCTCCCTCTCTCTCTCTTTTTCTCCATCCTCTCCACTCCTCCTCCCTCCTCTCTCTCTCTTCTCTCTTCTCTCCTCTCAGATCATCTTCTCTCTCGTCTCCATCTTCTCTCTCATCAATCTCTCTCTCTTCTCTCTCTATCTATCTCTCCTCCTTCTCTTCTCCTTCTCCTTCTCACCTCTCCCTTCTCCTTTCCGTTCTCTTCTCCTCTCTCCTCTCCTTCTCCTTTGCCTCTCCCGACTAAAACCCGAATCCCGTCTCCTTTTCCCTCTCCTCATAACAACTAAGTCAACTTTCCTCACCACGTCTGTATATTTATCTTAAACAATCACCTAAGGCATTATCCACAATATATTAGTAATCTTATCCTCTATCTCTCTCTGGTCTATATCACTATTCATACTAATCTCCATCTCTTTCACTCATATCTCTCTATATATATATATAACTCTCTCTATATCATCTTACATTCATACTCATCTCATCACATACTATATATATCACCTACTCATTATTCATGTATATTAGTCTATATATAGTCATCCTCTATAGTTTCACATCTCACTCTCCCATCTCTCCAAGTAACTATAATTACAACCTATTATCTCATCTTCTACTCCTCATCTATATTTCATCTCTCTATCTATACTACATCTCAATAACTACCTCTCTCTCTATCTCTCATATCCTTACTCTATATAATACTCTATACTCTTACTCTAATCTCTCTCTCTCTCGTCTATTACTCCTGATCTCTCTTCCTCCTCTCATATTAACTATATATTTATAACATGGTATAATATATATTAATACTCTCCTACCCCTATCTCTCTCTATTAAGTAATACTTAAATATTCAACTCATCATTATAATAATATATACACTTCATACTATCTCCTTCTCTATTACTCATATCATATATCTCTATATATATAATATTCACATGTATTATATATATTAATACGTCTAATATCTTAATCTATATATCTACTATTCATCTAATATTTATCTCTCTCTCTCTCTCAATCTCCTCTCTCTCTACTCTCTCTACTCACATACATACACATACACACATCACACACAACACCACCACACACACTACATCGACACACTAACTACAACACACACACACAACACGTCAATCAACCTGTAATACAGTATACTATATTAATGTAGGCTATGTAATGTATTTAACACTATACATATACACAGTAATCTGAGTAAGGTATGATTATGAGTAAAGAGAAGAGAGAGAAGAGAAATGAGAGAGAGGTATGATGTAAATAGAATTAGATAGAGAGAGAGTATATGAATAAGTATAGAGAGTCACGACGATATACATATAGTTAAATTTATAGATGTTATATTATATGTATAAGAATATAGAGAGTTAAGTGAGTAAGAGAGAATTTGAGTATAGAGTAGAAATAGAGAGAGAAGAATGAAGATACCGCAAACACATAAACGCAATTATATACGAATACATACATATATATATATAAGAATACTAAGTTAAATGATAATATATATAATAATATATAGTATATATATAGAAGATAGAATAGATAGGGACATATATATGTATGTATGTATATATGTATGTGTCGTATGATAATATAAAGATAAGTAATACACATATACATATATTATGGTTAGAGATAATAGTGATAATATAAAATTACATGATAGTATGATGAAAGAAGTAAGAGAGATGAAGAGAGGGAGAAATGAGATAGATAGAGAGTATGAGATAGAAGAGAGAAGAGATAGTAAGAGGTAGAGATGAGAGAGAGAAAAAAGAATAATAAGAGAAAAGAGAGAAAAGATCAAATGGAAGATAGACTACGCTGCCACACCTATAACCACATACCATATATACAATACACTCCACATACACTACAGTTAAACACTCGTATGAGGGTCATGAGTTTATCAATATCTCGTCATACCCATCGACATTATATTAATCAGTGTATAGTATATGCGCTTACTCTGGTATACCGCCGCCGTGCTTTTGAAAACATTACTGTCAGGTTGTCCAGTTATATATCTGAGTCGAGAATTATATGTACACCTATGTATATATATTGTATATTGGTATATATTTACACGATGTTGACAGAATTGATGGTGAGAGGTGTGGATTTGAGAGCTCGATTCAAAAGAGTGACGACAAAATGCGCGCGCTTTCAATCAACCTCGTCACTAATAGCGCGCCCCTCCGGTTGGTACGTGGTAATCGGAACTCTGATTAGTATTGTTTTTTGCGTTATTATTGTTTTGATCTCTTTTAAAGGCTTCACCCGATCTATTCTTAATAATCACGTGGAATATAATATTAGTTTGATGATGTTCAATATAAAAATTAAAAAATTATCTGTAGGATGTGTAATAATGAATAGAATAAATATAATAATATAACATAATCCTCGTATTCATATAATATAGCTTATCCGCATCCAAAATTATATAATACTTTTTCTATTTACATATATATAATTGGCTAAATAAACAGTAGGAGCTTCCACTGCCCGATATCGTGTAAAACTACAAACATGAAATAGTCAACTGACAAGATACGTAAATATAATCAAACTATGAGACATATACAGTATAATTTTTTATTTTCAAATTATAAATATGACACTATTAGATATGTTATTTCATAATTTAATTCAATATGAAAACATAAATATATATACATATATAATTATTCTGCGTAAAATACGGTTTAACATAGGAACATTATTACATATTTTGTATAGTATATGTATTTCACAAACAGTCATTATGGTATATATAAATCGGATAATGTACATTAAACACCGTTTAACTTGCAAAAATAGTAAAAAGAAAATAGAACTAGATAATATAAAAACATGAATTCTAGAGCATCAAACGGACACTGTCGTGCAAATTGAAGTGGATAGTTATTTGTTTTTTTTTCTAATTTGTTAAACTTTATGGAAATCATATAATACATACATATATACTCCATATAATTCACTGTATAAAGTTGTCATACATTCATACACTCATTATTATCCACTAATGTACAAGTCAGTACTCTCTTACTATCTTACCCATCACACTCTATAACCTCTCATCTCTCATCTCTCTCTATTATATTCTCTCACTCTCTATTTCTCTCTACTTCTCTCTCTCATCTCTTCATCTATCTTCTATTAACTCTCTATTACTGCTATCATCTAAATATATCTCTCTCATCTTACTCCTCTATCACCCTCGTCAACCTTCATCCCTCTACTCCTCTATCGTCATCTCCTTCACTCCCTCTCCCCTCTCCTTCATCCCTCTCCATACCTATACTCCCATCTCCCCTCTCCCTCTCCCTCCTCCCTCTCCCCTCCCCCTCCCTCCCTCATACTCATACCCTTACCTCCTATCACTCCACTACTACCACCTTCACCACCTCCCCCCTCTCTCTTTCTCCCTTCTTATTCTCCCTCTCTTCATTTCTACCTACCCATTATAACTCTTTTCCCCATCTCTTTCTTTCTCACAATATCTCTACTTCTTTCTCCACTCTTACTATCATTTCATACCTCTCAATACTCTACTTACTATTTTTCATTACTCTCATACATCTTCTCTTTCTTACTATATCAATCTCTCTTTCTCAATCTCTCTTTATATATTAAAACAATGAATAAATATCTAACATACACAATTTATTATTTGCGCAATTTCATTCTACCATTTTTATGACAGTCGTGGTAAACGGTTTTCCATTTAATGGAGAGAATCTTGATAGTACATTATAAATTATTCCTAAAGCTTCTTAATATAAAATAAATTATCTGGGTTTCTTTAGATGTTTCTTAGCATTTTTATAAATGACACTATATATTCCGGGTTAAATCGTGATTATAGGAATATGTTTTTTTCCAGGAATACAGAAAATAATTCGATCTGGTTCAAATCGAATGGCCATTACACATTCAGAACTCTGAAACACACAAGAACTCAATGGTGCAGTCTTATCACCCATTAATTATTATTAATCCAATCCATTATCAATTACTACATTATCAATTATAATAATAAATTATCATAGTTACTTATATATTGTTATCATTATTATTCATTTATCCTTATTATAACTATTAATTATCATTATCACCTATATACCAATTATTTAAACTATATTATATTTATCTATAGTATAACTATCAATCATTTATTTAACTATATTAATTACTAAATTTATCTCATATATTGCCTATTATTAGTTTAGTTAAGAATTCCAATCAATAATATATTGTAACATGAATCATTATAATACATCTAATTTATTATCAATCCATATAATTTATTAATATATCTAAATCAAGTAACAAATAAATTGTTAATCTCATCAATTATATAAATCCATTATTATATATTAAATTGTGGTTATCTTTATCATTATTATTATTAGTATATTTAATATCATTATTATCATTTCACATAATAATCACCAATCTTATCATCATATTCATCACCATACAAAAATCAATCACCACACCACCAAAGGCAACAAGCCTCTCCACCGCGCACTACATCTATTCCTTAAGCAACTACCTCATCACAAGATATTGATAGATCTGATGTAAGACAAAACACCTGCATGCATTATCTCCCCCCCCCACCCCACCCCACCCCCAGCCCTCACCCGACCCTATCCTGGCTACAACTCACAAACAAAACGATGTGTGGTTTACCCCTTTCATCGCCCCCCCCCCCCCCCTCCAAGAACGCGAACCAAACCACCCCTTTTCTTACGTCAAGAATGGTTCCCCTAAACGCTACCATTTTTTTTCTTCTTTTTTTCTCTCTCTCTTTTTCTTTTGAGGAAAGTGTTTATTTGTCTGGAGGGCAAAATCTGGCTAAACGTTTACACTCTGGTTCGCGAGTTATACCTACTCCTTGTATACAAAAGCTTCGTCACCGGCACACTTGCTCTATACCTTCCTGGCAAGGCTTGTGCTGAGGATCAGTGCGGTTATCCTCTGTCTCTGTGTCTTGTTTCTGTGTCTGTGTGGTCGTTATGTCTCTTCTCTGTCTGTGTCCCTGTCTGTGTCTCTGTTGTCTGTTCTGTGTCTGTCTCTGTGTCGTCTTTTCTTCTGTGTCTCGTCTGTGTTGTTATTGTGTCTCTGCTTTTCTGCTGTCTTGTTGCCTGGACTCTGGTGGCCTGTCTTTTTGTCTCTGTCTCTGTGTCTCTCTGTGTCTCTTGTCTGTGTCTGTGTCTATCTTATCGTGTGTGTGTTTGTCCGTCTCTGTCTGTCTGCCTCTTTTCTCCTCTCCTTTCTCTTCTCCTCTTTTTCACATCCTTCTCCTCTCTGTATTTCATGTCTGGGTCTGCGTTTTCTCCTCTGCGTCTCTCTCTCTCTCTCTCTTTCTCTCTCTCTCTCTCTCCTCTCTCTTCTCCTCTCTCTTTTCTCCTTTCTCTCTCTCTCTCTCTCTCTCTCTCTCTCTCTCTCTCTCTCTCTCTCTCTCTTCTCTCTTCTCTCTCTCTCTCTCTCTCTCTTTTACCAATTCAGTCATCTCCACATGACCCCCTCCTTCCCCCAGCCGCCTCTCCCCCCCGCACCCCCCCCCCTCCCACGCCATTAATTACCATCTCGAGTTTCTCGTTAATCAAGCTTATTTTCTTGCACAATCCACACACCCTTCTGTCTGTCTGTCTGTCTGTCTTGTCTGTCTGTCTGTCGTCTGTGTCTTCTGTCTGTCTGTCTATCTTTCTCTCTCTCCTTCTCTCTCTCTCTCTCTCTCCTCTCTCTCTCTCTCTCTCTCTCTCTCGCTCTTCGTCTCTCTCTCTCTCTCTCTCTCTCTCTCCCTCTTCTCTCTCCCTCTCTCTCTCCTCCCTTTTCTCTCCCTCCTCTCCCTCTCCAGCTCCCGTCTCCCCTCTCCCTTCTCCCTCCCTTCCCGTCTCCCCTCCCCCTCCTCTCCCTCTCCCTCCTCTCTCTCTCTCTCTTTATATCTATATAAATTCTTATCATTCCCATTCATTCCCATCACCTAATCATTTCTCTTGACGTATTCCTAGGCTTGCACAACCGAGCGCCAGTGGGAATCTCAAGTGAAAATGAATAGATAAATAGATGGATGGATAGATAGATAGATATAAATAAAGGTTTAGTGGATAGATTGATAAAAGATAGTAGTAAGATAGATAGATGATTAAAGAGATAGATAGATAAGAGATAGATAGATGGTAAAGAGATAGATAGATAGATGAAAGATAGATAGATAAAGAGATAAGAGTAAGAAAATAATATCTAGATAAAGAGATAGATTAAGATATAGATAGATAAGGGAATAGATAAACAGATAATTAAATTAAATAGATAATTAAATAAGACTGCTAAACAGACAGACAGAGAGATAAATAATAAATAAATGAATAAATCGCGGCACAAAATACCAATGTACCGCGCTTCACTTGCCCGCGTCGGGGGGGGGGGGGGGGGGTCGCTAATTATAGGACCGGGGAAGCTGGGACGCATTCGGGGAGGGGGAAAGGGGGAGGGGGGGAGAGGAGGAGGAGGAGGAGGGGAGGAGGAGAGGACGGCGAGGAGGGGAGGAGGGGTGGGGGAGGAGGAGGGGGTGGGGAGGAGGAGGGGAGGAGGAGGAGGAGGAGGAGGGGTGGGGAGGGAGGATGGAGGAGGAGGAAGAGGAGTGAGGGGGAGGGATGGACGAGGCATAGGGGGGGGGAAAGCTGGATGCATTTCGGGGGAGGGGGAAGGAGGGGAGGGGAGGGGGGAGAGGGTGTAGGTGGGGGGAAAGCTGGATGCATTCGGGGAGGGGAGGAAGAGAAGAGAAAGAAGAGGTGGGAGGGGGAGTTAGGGGGGAAGTTGGATGCATTCTGAAGGTGGAAGGGGTGGGGAGGGGGAAAGGGGAGAGGAGTAGGGAGGGGAGATGAGGGGGAAAGCGAGGGAGTGGGGATTGGGGGAAGTTGGATGCATTCAGGGAGGGGAGGGGAGGGGGGAGGGGAAGGGAGGGGGAGTGGGATTGGGGGGAAGTTGGATTGCTTCAGGGGGGAGGCGGGAGGGGGAGGGAAGGGAG
>NW_020868979.1:491384-493610 GCF_003789085.1 Penaeus vannamei
AATGTTAATAATAATAATAATATTAATAATAATGATAATAATAATAATAATAATAAAAATAATAATAATAAAAATAATAAATACATTAATAATAATGGCAATACAAAATATTTACAATATATAATTACTGTACACCGAACTGTCTTTAACATGTTCACACTTGACATCCAGCAGTTGTGATAAATCTCACATGACATTTTATTTCCTATGAACTATTTCTATATTGGTAACTCCTCTGTGAATCACATGGATGAATGGATATTTTTGAAAGATGAGAGATGGAGTGTTAAAGAAACCTTTCTTTTGAGAAATGGATTCTGAATCCAACAAAAGAGGCAGGTATGTGAATTCTCAGAACACAAACCCTTGATATTTGTACAACTTACGCAACATTTAAATACAATTCAACATATGTACACAAATGTAAAATTGGCAAAATTTCATCCACTTTTACAGATACTGACAGGTAGACAGATGGACGCAACGCACACACAACACACACACACACACACACACACACACACACACACACACAACACACACACAACCACACACACACACACACACACACAACACACACACACAAAAAAAAAAAAAAAATTAAAAACTCCATAATATAGGAAAGTGAAAGAGGAAAAAAAATCCTGCAAAAAAGGACAACTTTTTCCTATTACCATACATTATATTAGTATAGACAATGGCAATACAAGAACCATTCACAAACTAATCTTCTTCATAACGGTTACCATCCTCTGTCTCTTCTTTGTCTCCTTCCTCGTCTCCCCTTTCAACATTTCTTTCGCAATTGTCCTCAGTTTCTCCATCAATATTGAAAAGATCAGTTAGGGACTTCTTAACACTGGAGATTAAAGCTGCAACTCCCAGTTTGTTGCTTCCCGAACTGCCAACACTCCACTTTTTGCTCCGTGTCTCACTACTTGTCCTTGCTCTCACAGTTTGGCAGGAAGGTCTTGGAGCATCCATGGCCCTCCTGATGTGGAATATTCTCCGGCGAGACAAGAGCGGTGAGCCACACAGTTCATCAACACTTGCTTGCCACATGAGAGTCCTTTTCACTTTGTCCACTGGCAGCTTCAGAGGTGGTGGTATGTTCTCCCTCTTCAGTACTGGGGATGAGCTTGGAAGTCTCACATCGCCAGCCGAGATGGACCGTACCTGACTTGTCATTCTGCTATCTGTGGTCACAATTATCTCTCGGTGACTGTTACTGATCCTCCTGCCGTCAATGTGAGTGTCAAGGTTATTTCGCAAGAAAGACGTAACATTGTCTTGTGAAGAAGTCATAATTTTCCTCCTTTCTACACCACTATCAGTAAGGGATGTACTCTCATGCCTTTTACTCTCATTCACCATATCTGACTGAAACATCATGTGAATCAATCCTTCACAGCTTTTGCTTACCTCAGATATTCCTTTTGAATGAATCTGGGACTGCATTTTCTTTGTTTATTTTTTCAAAATCTGAATCCCCAAGTCCATTTCAAGACCAGATTCATGTTCAGTTCCTTCAAACTTGAAGCCTCATGAATATTTCCACCTATCACTTTTCCTTCGATGCTAGAAAGAGAAATTTCATCATAATTAACCTCTTTCACACAGTAACATGTTTGTTTCTTCTATTTCACTCTTAATCACATTTACACTTGACCCATCAGAATTGAGGACCTCATTTTCATACCCAAGCACCTCACCCTGTTTCTTGTGGTCTATGAGGGCAGAGGATTAGCCTCATTTACTGGTTTCGGCAATACAGTCACATCAACTTTTTTTAGGCACTGTGGTGGTGACTATGTGTCTGTCTACCAAAACCTTGTCCACTTTTCCTGCCAAGTTCCTTTCTGCAAAAAAGAAGAAAAATAAATAAATCCAAGTGTACATAAAATAACTAATGAATTTCTTTAATGGTTATACTGCCATACAGCTGTAAGAGAGGATGCAGTGAGTGAGTGTGAAGTGAGTGAGTGAAGTGAGTGAGTGAGTGAGTGAGTGAGTGAGTGAGTTGAGAGAGAGAGAGAGAGAGAGAGAGAGAGAGAGAGAGAGAGAGAGAGAGAGAGAGAGAGAGAGAAGAGAGAGAAGAAGAGAGAGAGAGAGAGAGAGAGAGAGAGAGAGAGAGAGAGAGAGAGGAGAGAGAGAGAGAGAGAGAGAGGAGAGAGAAGAGAAAGAGAGAGAGAAGAGAGAGAGAGAGAAGAGAGAGAGAGAGAATGA
>NW_020868980.1:7500-15000 GCF_003789085.1 Penaeus vannamei
TTCAAACAACATCAAGGCAAAAAAAAAAAAAAAAAAAAAAAAAAAAAAAAAGACTTTTCAGAATGGGAATCAAGAAAAATCATATTTCTTTTGTACTTATGCCATTGAAGATAATAATAACAGGGATATCAATACAGACAATAAAGAGCAAAATTCTCTGCAACAAAAATCAAAACAAAGAAAAAGTACTCTCTCTTACATAACGCACACACAACAGGCAATGCAACCCTCCCAGCCCAGCGCAAGTGTGGACGTGCATAAAATGGCAAGTGCAAATTCAATACAGATCCCGAGTGAGCCCCAAAGTAATCCCGAAGCGGAAGGGCCCGTGTTAAATGCCCTTCCGGAGGGGATTATCGTGGCTAATTGTTGGGCTGTAGGACAAAGGGTGTAAATCTGTTTACAGGACAAAAAGACTGTTTATAAATATCTGCATATATACTTACATTCATATATAATATATATATATATTATATATATTATATATATATTATTTATATATTATATATATATATATATATATATATATATATATATATAATATGTGTGTGTGTGTGTTGTGTGTGTGTGTGTGTGTGTGTGTGGTGTGTGTCGTGTGTGTGTGTGTGTGTGCGTGATGCGTGTGTGAGGGTGTGTGTGTTTGTTTCTATATATGCATATATATATATATATACATATATATATGTATATATTATATAATATATATATATATATATATATATATATATATTTATATATTATTATATATATATATATATATATATATATATATGCTGTGTATGTTTTTTGCTGTGTGTGTGCACGCATACACGCACACAAACATAACCAAGCATACCCATCCCCCCCCCCGCTCTCCCATCCCACTCCCTGCAAGACCAATCCTCCGCCGCCATCCGCATGTAAACAAATCCTCGAGGCTTTTCCCGCCTCCTCCTCCTGCCTCGCCTCTCCTCCTCTCCCTCCTCCTCCTCCTCTCCTCTCCTCCTCTCTCCTCCCTCCTTCTCCTCCTCCTCCTCGCCGTCCTCCTCGCCGTCCTCATTCTCTCTCTCATTATCCGAAATCCCTTTGCTCCGTCGCCGGCACATCGAGCGGCTTCGCTGCATATATTCTGTGAATTGATTCGGAAGCGAGTCGGCATTGGGATCTTTAGCCGTGTTTATGAGGGGATCTTTAGGCATGTTAGTGTGTCTGGTATGTATATGCAGTATGTATATACAGATGGACACACGCGCGCGCGCGCAAACACACACACACACACACACAACGATATATATTATATATATATATATATAATATATATATATATATATATATTATATATATATATAAATATATATATATATATATATTATATATACATACATATATATATAAACATATATATGTATGTATACATTTATGTATATGTATGTATATATATATATATATATATATATATATTATATATTATATATATATATTATTATATTATATATAATATTATTATATCTTTATTATATTATCTTTACCATTACTATTACTATTTTAATGGTAGTAGTATTTGTATAAGTATTAGTATCAGTTTTAATATTATCATTAATCCCAATAGTCTTACATCATCATTACTTTATTATACTTTATTATAGGGTCTTTCTGAGTGTAAATATTATTTTTATTAAAGTGTTAAGTTTGAAATTTGCCAAGTTGCTAGTAAAAGACGAAATTGTTAAGGACAGACTTTAGATCAATGGTTTTTTAAACTGGGATCCATGGATGAGTTTGGGGGGGGGGGGGTCCGTGAGGATCAAAAAGAAATTGAGATTACGTTTTTTTTTTTAAGATTATTTACTTTAATATTTAATGATACTGTATATTTTATATATCTATGAGATCATCAAGGTTTAATAAAGAAAGTACACTATACACATTACATGCAAAGTTGTGTTTATTCAATATTTCTGGGGAAGAAGGTCTATTGTATAACTTTCATCATCTTCTTGAAGAAGTCCGTGGCTACTTTAGATAGAATCAAACAAAGTTCTATGAAGATTTTGGAGTCAAATAACGTTTTCGGGACAAATTCCGAAAACGAAAAATTCCATGACCTTTCGTGAACACCGATCGAAAGGGTGCCAAGAGAATGACGTATATAAGGAAAACAAATGTCTAGGTTATTGCTCTGCTGTTTGCCTTCCGTCTCATGATTTCACTTTACATATTTTCGATAACAAATATAAAAACTGTTGTTGTTTTCTTCTATGAGGAAGCAAATATTCAGAAGAAAAATATAGGTGCTGGTGACTAACGGAGAAAAATAAAACTTTATTTACTCAAAAAATGTCCTTATTTCTAAGGCATGAGAGAGAGAGAGAAAAAAAATTGCACGTGTTGAATTTATGACAGTATAACAAACCAGACATATGACAGGTAAGGAATTTGCCAATACGCAGCTCACACAACAAGAACACTGAAATCAATGCTGTCACGGACTTAGAAATCATATAATAATACTGAAGATAAGAATATATTTGAATATGCTAATGAGGAGTATTCATGGAACAAAATATTTCCTGAGGAAATGAGATATTTTCTGAGGCAAGAGAAACAACATTTACACATTATGTTTATTTCTATTAAATGAACACGATGATTATGATGAGTGTACCATAAAGCTTAATCTTTTATTGTTATAAGCGTACTTTTTGCTTTTCTTTGGTATGTAGTCTCTTTTCCTGTACATTTGTATTAAATTATATTCAGTGAGTTAATGATGTGTTGAAACTTAATGGTGCCTCGTTATTTACATGTGGAACATAATACTGAGCAGAAATAAGTGAGAAAAAGTAAGAAAAAACGTCAATTAAAGATGATATGATTGTTTGTGTGTCTGCTTGTGTGCGCATGTGTGTGTGTTGTTGTTTGCGCATGCGTGTGTTTGTGTTTCTGTATGTTAAACGTCTTTGAATTGACCTGAACTGACAGAACGAATATGACTCCCGAAATAGTTGCAATATATACGCTTAACCAATCCTAAGGCAAGACAAGAAGTTTAGGTTCGATATTTTTTTTCTTATTTTTCATCCGCTTGGTTTAAATTCTTCGCAAATCTTATCTCGGTTAGTGTATCCAATGGTATGTATATGCTAAGAATATACACGCATCGAATTACTATTTTGTACAGTTGGAATAATTCTCTTCGATTCTTTAAATTCCGTTTTGCGCTCTTTATCCCAACCGACCTCACCCAACCCCTTTCTCTGCCAGAATGAACAGCGAACGTTATATGTGTTGCGTTCACATTCATATGAACGAATATCAACTATTCACTCCCACTCTGTAACTATATTTACAACTATAATCCTATCCGGTTTCCCTTCTATTCACAATGTGCACACACTGGGGATTAAGTGTACTATTTATATCACATAGGCTTTATCACGAATAGAAAATCTTATCAAACGCGTTTCGAAATTCGCCTCGAACTCCTAAATCACGTGACCCTTGTCGTCCAGGTCAAATGGGGTTCGAAGGGTCACTCACAACAATACTTTTATCCGTGACTGTACATTCTTATTAACCTCCTGTTTATTCTAATAAAAGACAACCTTTTACGCTAATCACCCACATCTAACATTTAAAAAGGAATTCTCCCATTCCCTTTCTCTGAATTTCGACATTTGATCAAGTAATGGCACTGTACGAATTAGTGATGAGTCTGGCACTGCCTCAGATGAAATCCACTTTCTTCTAGTTAGTCCAATCGCGGATGTATTGTTGGAGATGGGAAGCGACGGACACGCTGTCACTCCGGGCCAATTCCCTTGCCAATTTAAATTCTTGAAGACGTCGCAATAGATGTTTAGTTGTTGCTGTTTCTCTCTCTCTCTCTCTCTCTCTCTCTCTCTCTCTCTCTCTCTCTCTTCTCTTCTCTTCTCTCTCTTCTCTCTGTTACATGTATATATATTGTGTCACCGTCTGCTGTGATTTCTTATATAATTTTAGCGTTGATTTTATTAATAGTAGTAATTATTATTAAATGATATTATTATTATTATCACTTCCTATTTCTATCTTTCTTTATCTCTTTCCATCTATTTATCTATCTTTCTATCTATTTATCTATCTATCTATTTATCTATCTTTCTATCTATTTATCTCTCTCTCTATCTATTTATCTCTCTCTCTCTCTCTCTCTTTCTCTCCCCCTCTCCATCTCTCTCTCTCTCTTCCTCTCTGTCTCTGTCTCTGTTCTCTCTCTCTCTGTCTCTCTCTGTTCTGTCCTGTCTCTGTTCTCTGTCTCTCTCTGTCTCTGTCCTCTTCTCTGTCTCTGTCTCTGTCTCTGTCTCTCTCTTCTCTGTCTGTCTCCAACCTCCTTCCCTTTCTCCTCCTCTCTTCCGGTACTATTTCTCCCCTCACTTCCATTCTCTCCTGTCTCCCTCTCCTCCTTACTCTTTCCTTTCTCTCCTCTCCCTTACTCTCTCTTTTCTCTCCATCCCACCCTCTTCTCTCACCTCTACTTCCTTCTCTCTTCCCTCATCCTTTCTTCTCCCTATTTGCTCATGCTTCCCTTCACCTTTCCCCTTTTCCTATCTTTCCTCCCCCTTTCTCCCCCTCCCTTTCTTTGTCTACCCACTCCCTTCTCTCTCGTCTCCCAATTCCTCCAATCTCTCCTCTCTCTCCCTTATGAGCCTTTCCCCTTCCTTCTACCATCCCCTTCCTCACGCGGCTCCATTCCATCCTTATACCCACTTCCCCCTCCCCCACCCCTCTTATCCAATCCTTCCCCATTCCCCATACCTTCTTCTCCCTCTCTTACAAACCTGCTCAGCATCGCTCCCATACCCCTCTCCTCCCAACCTACTCCTCATCTATCCCTTTCCCTCCATGTCCCTCCTCTCACCCTTTCCCATCTATCCATCCCTTCCTCCCCCCTCCCCCCTTTCCCACTTCCCCTCCTCCCCTTCCCTCACCCCTCCCTCCTCCTCTCCTCCCTCCCCATCCCCCCTCCCTCCCTCACCCCTCCCCCTCCTCTCCTCTCCCTCCCCATCCCCTCCTCACCCCCCTCCCTCTCCTTCCCCTCCCGCGTTGGCACTTCACTTCGTGCTAAAGCTGCGCAGTGAGTCACGAACGACAAACACTTCACTTTAAGAGACACTTTCTGAATAGGCGCTGTTTAAATCATTGAAAGCAGTTACGCCATTTTATTTAAATTTTCACGACTGAAGTGACTCTCTCTACGGTAGTCGAGTTATATTAGCTATATTTAGCTTTAGTTTCTTTATCAAGTGTCGTTGGTTTAATGGGTGCTTATACTTATTTACTTTTTGAATATTTATATTGCCATACTTTTTTGCTTTGTTGTTGTTATCTCCGCCTAGGAAATTATATTTCATTGGTAGCGTTAGTTAGTTAATTAGTTTGTTTGTTGGTCAGTAGGATAATTTAAAAATATATGGACAGATTACCAGAAGATGCCATTAAAATTGGTGTGGTGATCCGGATTATGATCCAGATCCAGTAATGTTTTAAAAGACTGCATCAGTTACCCCAATTACCTTGCCAACAGGAGTAACTATCTTTATCATCATTAAATTTATTACCTCCGCCAAAGAGGTTATGTTTACTTGGGAAAGGAGTGATTTTAATGTTATTCTTCAAGCGAGGATATTTTTAGTTGCATCAGTGACCCTATTGCCTTGCCAGTAGGATCAATGCGCTCTCTGAGTGCTTCTAATTATTATGATTGTCATGATTATAATTGTTTTATTATCATGTTTATTCTTGTTTTATTATCATGCTCATTCTTGTTTTATTATCGTAATTTCTACTATTATTATCATTATTATTATCATTATCATTATAACTGTTGTTGCTGTTGTCTTCATCATCAGCATTACTATTATCATCATTATCATATCATTACCATTATCAGTATTATCATTATCATTATCAGTACTATCATTGTCATTATCAGTATTATCATTATCACCACCATTATTACTACTACTTCCACCATTACCACTGAAATAATGATAATTATTGACATTACTATCAATATTGTCAATGTAATGATGTTATTAATGATAATGACAATAATAACTATCACTTTCATGGTCATTTTGTTGTTGGGGTATTCGTAATCAACATCATTATTATCATGATTATTGTTATCATTATCCTTATTATTACCTTAATCATCATCAACACTATTACTATTGTGAACATATGTGCTGTTTAATGATTCATTGTATTGTTTAATGAATTAAAGCTCCCTTCAAACGCATGCTCCCCAGTGTTAGTTTAGATAAAGGCAAAACAAACATTATTTTGCAAAGCGATTATAAAGCTTTTGATGTTTATTTATCAGTCATAAACGCTTTTTCTGCTAAGCACTGCGAGAATTCATAACCGTTTGCTTGTCAAAAAATGCTTTACTGTATATTGAACATGTATATGTATGTATGTACATGTAAACATTCATATGTATAAATATATATGCATGCATACAAACACACACACACACACACACACACACACACACACACACACACACACACACACACACACACACACACACACACACACACACACACACACATATATATATATATATATATAGTATATGTTTCACCCACTACTAGCCACCAGATATGAGCGAGAGAGGGTGGTCTAAGCGATGTGTCCTTTTACGTGGTCACTATCGCCACAGAAGTGTGAACACCTGCGTCCGCTAAAGGAGGAAGGCAACTGCCTGGGAGAGAAGGCGTGAAGCAAAACCATCCGAAGTTTAGCGTATTGTTTTTACTATATATAATATATATATATATATATATTATATATATATATATAATATATATATATATGTGTGTGTGTGTGTGTATGTGTGTGTGTGTGTGTGTGTGTGTGGTGTGTGTGTGTGTGTTGTGTTGTGTGTGTGTGTGTGTGTGTGTGTGTGTGTGTGTGTGTGTGTGTGTGTGTGTGTGTGTGTGTGTGTGTATGTATATTGTACATATATTATGATATAGATAGATAGATAATAGATAGATAGATAGATATAGATAGATAGATAGAACGATAGATAGATAGATAGATAGATAGATAGATAGATAGATAGATAGATAGATAAATATAGATATAGATATTATAGATATAGATATAGATATAATAGATAGATAGATAGAAGAGATAGATAGATATACCTGAACTATTGCCATATGAACATAATTTCTAGTCCGTATCGAAATATTGACATTAAAATCATATAATGATATACGTGGGAAATTACCTTTGATATTGACGGAAGGTTAAATATTCGCATTACGACAATCATTGATTTAAAGATTTGCAACGATTTATAGCCAGACGACATTTTTCTCCCTCCCCCCCCCTCCCCCGACGCACCCCGCCACGCACCCACAGCCAGCTACATCTAAACACACTCAGAATCAATGCGAACCGTACTGTGGCATGCGTCGGGGTGATGGAGGAGGCTTGGGTGCTGGCTTTCTCGTGGGTTTCCTC
>NW_020868980.1:20000-25000 GCF_003789085.1 Penaeus vannamei
TTCCTTTTCCACGATCGAACTCACGTTAGAAGAAAAAAAAAAACACTATTACCCCGAATACCGTGAAAATCGCCTTCAAAAAAAAAAAAAAAAAAAAAAAAAGTACGGCTAACAGCACCCTACATAACAATCCTACCTCATCTCGTCTCCTTTCACAATGCATTTGCTAAATCCTCCTTGCGAATCCTCCTTACGAATTCTCCTTACGAAATCCCGGAGCGAATGCGATGTCAGTGTCGATGTGGGTTAACGAGTCTTGTACACTAAGAGCTGTGCAGGATTATTGAGCGAAGACGTTCATTGTGGAGTGTGCAGTACATGATTTTTGCATGCAGAGTCTTGCAACGAAGGAGGAGCAGGCGATGAAGGAGAAGGAAGAGGGGGAGAATGAGAAGAGGAGATGGAGGGAGGAGGAG
Source organism: Penaeus vannamei (assembly GCF_003789085.1). NCBI lineage: Eukaryota > Metazoa > Arthropoda > Malacostraca > Decapoda > Penaeidae > Penaeus > Penaeus vannamei. Next base: position 20,417 of record NW_020868980.1, read on the forward strand.
GAGAAATGGGCAGGACAGAAGAAGGTAGAGGAGTAGGAGGAGGAGGAACGAAGTAGCGGACGATTGAAGGGGAAGGGGGGAGGAATGAGAAGAGGATATGGAGGAGGAGGAATGGGGGGGACTGAAGAAGGTAGAGGAGGAGGAGGAGGAATAAGGTGGGGAGAGAAGGAGGAAGAACGAAGAAGTAGTTGGGCGATGAAAGAAGGAAGAGGGGGAGGAACGAGAAGAGGAGATGGAGGAGGAGGCGAGAAATGGGAGAAGCAGGAGGAAGAGGAGGAGGAATAAGGGGGGGAGAGGAGGAGGAAGAACGAAGAAGTAGCTGGCGATGTAGAAGTAAGAGGGGGAGGAACGAGAAGGGGTGATGAAGGAGGAGGAGAGAAATGGGAAAGAAGGAGAGAAGAGGAGGAGGAGGAATAAGGTGGAGGAGGGAGGAGGAGAAGGAGGAGACGAACGAAGTAGCGGACGATGAAAGTAGGAAGACTTGAGAAGAGGAGAGGAGGAGGAGGAGAAATGGGAGCGCAGAAGGAGGAGGGAATAAGGTGGGAGAGAGGAGAAGAGGAGGAACGAAAGAAATAGCAGACTGGAAGGCAGAAGGAAGGGGGGAGGAAGCCGACATGGGAGGGAGCAGGAAGGAAGGTAGAGGGAAGTAGAGGAGGAGAGAAATAAGAGGGGGGAGACGAAGGAGGGAGGAGGAAACGGGGAGGAAGAGAGAAAAGGGAAAAGAAAGAAAAAGAAGGAGGAGGAGAAAGAAAAAAAAGGGAGGAGAAAATAGGGAGAGCAGAAGGAGGAGAAAGAGAAGGGAGGGGGAAAGGAAGAGAGAAGGAGAAGAGGAGGAGAAAAACGGAGGAAGGAAAGAAAGAAGAAGGGAAAGAGGAGGAAGAAAAAAAAGAAGGATGGAGGGAGAAAAGGAGAAAGAAGAAAGGAGGAAGGGAGGAGGAAGGAGAAGAAAGGATGGAGCGCAGCAACGGCTTAAGGAAGAGAGAGGAGTTTCCGAGAGGAGCAGAATTTGGCAACGCCAATGACAGCTAGAGTTAATTTCGAGGACCAGAAGAAGAGGAAGAAGAGGACGGAAAGAGAGGAAAGAAGGAGCGCAGAGGACAAGGAGAGGGAAGAGTGAGAGGAAACAGGAAGAAGAGAGCAGAAGGAAAAATGAGGAGCAAAGAGAAGAGGAAGGGAAGGAGAGGAGGAGGAAAAATGGGGCGGACCAGAAGGAAGGAGGAGCAGAGGGAAGGAGAGAATAGAGGGGAGAAGAGAAGGTGGAGGAGGAGGAGGAAAAATGGGAGGAGCAAAAGGGAGAGGAGGAGAAAATTGGAGGAGCGAGGAGGGAGGAAAGAAATGGGAAAGATCAGCAAGGAATAACAGAGAATAAAGGGTGGATCGGAGCTCAGAATAATGTGATAACTTTAAAAGTCCCGTTTGCTTTAACACGCATTTTCCCGAACTCAAACGCAGACACAGATTACATACACGAAGTAAAACGTTGCCAAGGCCGCGAGAGAAGCATTAAACCCCGTAATATCGAGTGTAGATTAGACTTGACTAATGAGACGGATAAACAGGAATGTATTTTACAGAAAATGATATGAGTGTTTTGTTCGCTGTTTATGGATAATCCTACTGAATGAAGATAACGTGCGGCTGTTAGTGTTTTTTTTTTTTTTTTTTTTTTTTTTTTTTGAAAGGGGAGGCGAAGGGTGATGGAGAGGTCATTGAACAGATGAAATTACCTGTTCTAATTACACGGTTTTTTGACGCGAATCAGTCGGGGGATGAACAAATAAGCACAATGATAATTATTGTAAATAGGTATGCTTCTCTCTCTCTCTCTCTCTCTCTCTCTCTCTCTCTCTCTCTCTCCTCTCTCTCTCTCTCTCTCTCTCTCTCTCTCTCTCTCTCTCTCTCTCTCTCTCTCTCTCTCTCTTTCTGTTGATTTTTTTCTTATTTTTCTTGTTTCGTTTGTTTTTCGTATTTTCACTTTCATTTTTTTTTTTTTTTTTATTTTTAACTTCCTTTTCTTTCTTTTTCGTCTTCTTTCCTTCTTCATCTTCTATTGCGTATAATTATCCCACAGTCGTCATCTTAGCACCATGCATGATTTCCACTTTCAGCATCATGACTAAAAAACAGAAGAAATATTTTTGTTTAACCAGAATTCACCATGTCAATGCATATAACGTTATATATGCATCAGACAAAAGAAGAAATGTCTAATTTAACGAAATCATCTACCGTAGTTACAGATAACTTACGCAACTTATATATTTCTCTTTAAATTTAATCAGAAACGCATTTGTTCAACAGCTATAAGGAAAGAAAAAAATCTGAATTCAAGCCGAAACAAAAGAAAATCTTGAATGCAAACATCTCTACCTTTAGAAACAAAGGATCCAAGACAATAAAGTTCATATCCTTATTGCATTTCGTGGGCTCTCGGATTCCATTTTCTTGCATTGCTCGTACATTGCCATTTTTACGCGGGGAAATAACAATGATCATTGTTCTCTCCCTAATTAATGCTTAGCTAACAGTCGCGTGTGATTCTAGACTTGTTTTTTTATGATATAATCACTTAAGGCATGGAATGTTGAAACTGCTCTTAAGAAGTTGAATTGATATCTTTAAAGAAGATAAATGAATAGCCTTAAAGAAGTTGGAGGAATGACTCTTACAGTAGTAGGTTACGGTGGAACCTAATAATTAAAGAAGTTGCCTTAAATCGTAAGTTACGGTGGAACCTAATATTCGTAGTCTCTATTTTCAGGTTGTATGTTTTCAAGCATTTGGGTGCAGACTTGTGCAATGTTATGTGCAAGTTTTTTTTTTCTTTAATTTTTTTACGAGTGCTTTCACCACACAACATGACTATGCAACTAATACTGGTTTGCAATCGCTCTTTTTTATTTTATTTACATAGCCATGTTTCCTAATATACTGTTTATAAGTCGTTTCCGACATTATTATTACTGTCATCATTATTAGTCCTATCATTATCATAGCAAAACCTTCCTTGCCAACGGTCTGTGGACGGATGTGCAACTAGGATGGGATCTGAGAACCCAGGGCGTGGAGGAAATGCCCCCCTTAAATCTTCTCACTTGAGCACCACCGGTTATTGCCTGTCCTCAATAAAAATATATTCATGTCATAAGGGCTTTAGGTATCCCTGCTGTTAATAGCAAAGACGGATGAGTAGTTAAGCTACCAACGGCATTCTTGAGGTGGACCCTCTGAATTGTAGCCATAGTTGTGTGCCCAACATTCATGAATTCGGCCACCTCCCTCTTGTAGGAAGGCACAGCCCGGCAGTTTTTGTTTTCCTTCTTCACATTTTCTTTCTTACTTTCTCCTTTACTTATTACATTCATGAATGTCGATTTAGCCATGGCCCCCAGTTCCCAGCAGGCCTTCAGTGGTCATGGTAATTAGAAATATCTGTTAATATATATATATATATATATATATATATATATATATATATATATATATATATATATATATATATATATATATATATATAGAGTTCTTTGTCAAATCTATGGTTTTATTTCATATGGAATTGTTGTTTTGTTGTGTGATGTTGAGCTTAATCCTGGTCCTAGCGTCCAAAGTATTGTAACACTTATTTTTTTCAGTAATATTCGTGGACTTCATGGGAATTGAATGAAACTGACTAGATTGACATTATTGATTGTTGAACTCTTGTGCAACGTAGTTCTCTGCCTCGACCCCAAGGTAAAGTTTATACTTTGAGTTTTCATTTTAAAATGTTTTGTTCATTTCTCTTGTTTTTAACCCTAAAAAAATCCATTCCCTTCCATTGAACTTTCTGTCTCTCTCTCTCTCTCTCTCTCTCTCTCTCTCTCTCTCTCTCTCTCTCTCTCTCTCTCTCTCTCTCTCTCTCTCTCTCTCTCTCTCTCTCTCCTAACAATTTAACTCACGGAACACTCCGATACCCTTTTCAAGTTTGAACATCCATGATGTACTGTGCGATTTACATGAACATCTGACTTGCTGTTCCCCGTCAACAGTAAAAAGAGAGAAAAAGAAAGAAAATGTGTTGTGTGTGGTGTGTGTAGAAAGAGGGTTTCTCTGTATGGTTTTGTTGTCCAGGATATTATTGAGGTCTGTGTGGGGTTCAGGAAGTTTCTTATATAATGTGCAGAAAAAAACAAATATTTTATCAACTTAAAATCACTTAAATCATTGCCTAAACTTTCACTTCTCTGTCAGCAATTTCATTTTTTTCCATTCTTCTGATAACAATTTCACCCTTTTTGTTCCATTCTCCTGGCAGCAATTTAATTCTTTTTGTTTCATTCTTCTGACAACTTCATCCTTTTTGTTCCAGTTTGTTTGACAATATCACTTTTTGTGTCAATCTTCTGGGAACAGTTTCACCGTTTTTGTTCCAATCTTCCGGCAACAATTTCACCCTTATTGTCCCATCCTGTACTTCTCAGTAACATACTATCACTCCACATTCTTCGCATGTCTCAGCCGATGTTCATAGCCATGCCATGTTTCTCTCTTATTCTTCGTCTCCTTCCATCTATTTTCCTTTTTCCTCACGACCCTCCTGTAGCG
>NW_020868980.1:52500-62500 GCF_003789085.1 Penaeus vannamei
TCATTATTTCTCGTAAGTACGTCGGTTAATCCTCATGGTAGAAAGGTAGACCAGGTAGATGTATTTCCTTTTTTAATATGATTTTATTTCTTGGCTGATTTTCGTCGAGGGAAAATATTGATTTAGGTTATATTGTTCTTTTTTTGTTGTTTTATTTTCCTGTATTATTTTTTAATGTTTTTCTCTTTGATTTTATATGAATCTGCCCTATTTGATTACGACTGTAATTGATGTGTGTGTGTGTGTGTGAATAAACATGTAAGCACATAAACATGTATGTATTTCGGATGAATGTATGTCTATATGTATGTATGTATGTATATATGTATATATATGTGTGTGTGTGTGTGTGTGTGTGTGTGTGTGTGTGTGTGTGTGTGTGTGTGTGTGTGTGTGTGTGTGTGTGTGTGTGTGTGTGTGTGTGTGTGTGTGTGTGTGTGTGTGTGTGTGTGTGTGTGTGTGTTTTTCTTACAATTTAAAACCAATGTCTTTTTTCCTGTTAACGTTAGATGATCATTCAGATAAACATACAAACAAGCAGACAAAAGTGAAAAGCAAATTGCATCATCATCTCTAAGTGTACCTTTGATTTGACTTGCAACATGTGAGATTCAAGTGACAGCAGTAATTTTTCTCTGGAGCGAAAAACTTTACTCTGGGAAGCTCTGGGGACTCTGAGCATACTTTTCGCGCCGGCGGAAAATGAAGAAAATGTAGAGCACTGGTTTACACGGCTGAGCCTCGGGACGGACGAAAAAAGAAAAAATCTTTCACTCAGTTATTTATAATGATTTCGATACAATACTGATTTACGAAAGCGCGCGTGTAAACATATATACATAAAAAGAGGAATGTGTTAATGGTATTATGCAAAAGAGAGAAAGAAAATTATTTTACCTTCAGTATATTATGAATTGCAATTATAGCAATTAATATACAATGAAAAAAGGGTCTCGGTATACGCTTTGTTGCCTGTGTACGCGCGCTCGCGCGAGCTTGTGTGTGTGTGTATGTGTGCGTGTGTGTATACATATTTCTATATCTATCTCTGTTTCTCTCTCTCTCTCTTACTGCATATGTGTATATATATTTATACATGCATATAGATATATATGTATATACATACATTTATATATATATATATATATATATATATATATATATATATATATATATATATATATATATATATATATATACACATTTACATATATATGTGTTTATATATATATATATATATATATATATATATATATATATATATTATATATATATATATATATATATATTATATATATCTCTCTACAAGAACTTAGTCTCTTGGGCTTAACAATATTTTTATTTATTTATTTTTTCTCTTACAAAAATAAATGAAAGATGTGAAAGTGTTTCTCCAAAGGCTTCCGTCTGGATGGTTAGGGCCGCCCGTGCAACTTGAAACCCGAGACCAAGGGGCACTTCGTCTTCCTCTTCCTTTTCTATTTCTGCTTTTTCTTCTCGGCTTCTCTTTTCTTCTTCTTTGTCGTCTTTTTCTTCTTCTCTTCTCTTCATTTGCTTCTTCTTTCTTCTTCTTTTTTCTCCTTCTCTTTCTTATTCTTTCTCCCCCCTCCTTTTTCTTCCTATTCTTCTTGTATCATTAATTCTTTACCTCATACTACTACTCCTACTCGAGCCTGATATCCAAGATCAAGCTTCTTTAAAGTGCCTTATTGTACCGAAATAAAAGCAATGTTGAGATTTGAAAGGTTTACGACTCGCCACCTCGCCATAAGATTTCATAATGTCTTTGTGTATGTTTGTATGCGTTTGTGTGTTTGTTTGTGTGTGTGTTTGTGTGTGCGTCTGTGTTGCTTTGCTTGTGTGTGTTTATGTGTATTTGCTTGCTTGTCTGTGTGTATGTGTGTATGTTTGTTTGCGTCAGTGTTTGGGTTGGTATTGTGTTTGTTTATTTGTGTTTTTGCTTGCTTGTCTGTCTGTGTGTGTTTGTGTATATGTGTTCGTGTGAGTTCGTTTGCGTGTATGTATGTACGTTTATTTGCGCCCGTGTTTGTGTGTGCGTATGAACAATAATGCCTAGCATCTTGCCCCCCCCCACCTAAGCTCTAGAGAAGCACTGTTCAGTTGGACTCTGCACCAACTTTTCTTCCCATTATTGAGAAGTCTGTTGCTGAGTTGCTATTCCTCCCTCCTTCCCTTGTCTTCCTGCCCTTTCAGACTTTGCTTTGTTGATTCAACTGTCTATTTGTTCAGCGGCAGGTAATTAAAGACGAGAGTTGAGAAATTCAGTACCAGGGGAGATTAGCAACATTATGCAAGGTCTATAGGGTCTAGGATATCTGAAGTACTTTTTTTGTAAATAGAACAGAATATACATGAGTTAATAATTGTCAACATTTCTTTTGTTTCAGAAATTGTAAATGTTAGGTATGAAATCTTCAAACGGTCGCTTGTATTGCATAATCTTGGGAAAGAACTATACTTTAAACCGAGTGAATGTCTTCTGTACAACACGTATCATAATTAAAAGGAGGAGAAAACGACACTTCATGTACATTTATTATGTAGATTATAGTTAATCTGGAAAGCTTGTTTTTCTTCTCTTTTTTATCATTATCATCTTTATTATCATTATTATTATCATTACTATCATTATCATAATCATTATTATTATTATCAAGATCATCATTGTTATTAACATTATAATTACTATTATTAATTTTATTATTATTTGGCTTTCTTCTCCTAATTTTTATCTTTTGTCTACTAAATCTTCTTATCTTAAAAGTGCATCTCCTACGTTATAGCATCCTATACATAACAGCCACTTTCCACCATCAGCCATACGTCATTCCTACCTTACAGTCTCGCTTTCCCTCTCTGCCTGTGGGTAATATGGCCTTACCTTACCCTTCCCTAATATTTCTTTCGTCCCAAGACTTGCCTTTTTCTCCTCCCGCTCCACACCCTCATACCTCATCCTTGAGTAAACAAATCCATAACAGGCTTGTTTGATCTCTCGTCTCCCCCACCCCCCACCCCCCCTTCCTCCTCCTTTTTTCTCGCTGGCTCTTCAATCTCGCATTTTCTTGACCCAAATGATGTAGGTAAAAAATATGCGCTGCTGGCATTTTTTTTTCTATCAACAAGAAATGAGATTCATGTGTACGGTTAAACAAACAGACAGAAAATAACCTATAACCTATAAATAGCCTATAACCAAACGTATGGGTATGGTGAAGAGATGATATATTGTGAAATATGGAGCTGATTATTTCTATAAACACGTACATGCACACACACACACAAACACACACACACCACACACAACACACACACACAACACACACACACACACACACACACACACACACACAACACACACACACACAATATTGTTACTAAGCACTTTTCAAGCCCTGTCGTCTGTTTAACTTTCGCATGTGTAATGAAGAGCGTAATAATTTTGGCTCGGTGTGGTAAAACATGAAGAGTGAATTTTTAAGATGCCTTTGGAGTAGGATCGATAATCTTAGAACTGCTTTCTATTTCCGTGCAGGAACATTTTTATTTTTCTTTTAAATAAAACTCTCTCTCTCTCTCTCTCTCTCTCTCTCTTCTCTCTTCGCTCTTCCTCTCTTCTCTTTCTTTCTCTCTCCTCTTCTCTCTCTCTTCTCTCTCTCTCTCTCTCTCTCTCTCTCTCTCTCTCTCTCTCTCTCTCTCTCTCTCTCTCTCTCTCTCTCTCTCTCTCTCTCTCTTTCTCTCTTCTCTCGTATATCTATCTAAATATATCTATCTGCCTATGTGTGTGTGCGTGTGCGCGTATATGTATGTTCGTATGCGTGTGTATGTGTGTGTGCGCGTATATGTGTTCGTGCGTGTGTATGTGCGTGTGTGCGTGGGGCTTTGTATGTGGGAACGAGAGAAAAAGAATTAAGTCAGACCGTAATTTTACACGCGTCTACAATATCATACACTGAATCAGCAGTAAAATGGACGAAGCGAGCAACCGAGCACGCTATGCCACCTTTCCCTGCCATCTGGAATAGTCCGTCGTTAAAATTTAAAGAAGTTGAATAGACAACCTCAGTTACATAATTTAGGACTTGATCGTAGTGACGTCATACGAGGATTGTGAAGCTACTTGTCGATCAATAACTTATGAAAAGAAAATGGTAACACGTCCTGAAAGCAGTTCGCAAAATAATAAGCTATTATACAACATAGCTTATAAAAATAAGTATAATGAAGTATTCAAGAGAGATAATAATTGATTCGTTAGTTATTAAATAGCTTATATACTTTTTCCTAACTTTAGCATCTGTTTTTTTTTTTCTTTTTTTTTTAATCTCGTGTAAGAAAATCATGGTCGGCGATTAATGAATAGCGAGACATTTATAATAAAATAATGAGAAATATTCACGTCTGGGCCAGCGAAGGGCGCAGGTAAGATGGTGTAGTGAACATGCCCTTCGTTGGCCCCACGTGACCTCTCTCTGCCCAGGTCATTCCCCGTGCATGGCTTCGGACGCTGATTGCACAGTTTAGGACACGTATGACCTCCCAGACGACCGTGTGACCTGATCGGACGACATCCCCGAACCATGACAGTGGCGGTCTGCCTGTGTGAACCAGCAGTTACCTCAAGCGGCTTTGTGGGGTATGCAAACTACATTTTTTTCCCTTAGATTCCTCAGATCAGTTGCGATGTATATGAGTATTTTTTCAATTAATTTTTTAAAACCTTAGTTTGCACTTTAAAGTCGAGAGGGATTTTTTTTCACCTTTTAGTATGAAATTATGAAGGTGGGGGGAGGGGGAGGGAGTAGGCGTAGGAACACAGATCTATCTACTAAAGGAGGAGGAAGTGATGGTAAATAAAAAAAGAACTATTAAATCTAAGTAAATGTTTGGCTAAGCATTTCCTCGGAATTATGGAAACGTTTAATCATCTCTGGCAAAAAAAATCTATCGTTCTCATCAGATAGTTTCAAAACACTACTGATTTTACGAATAAGATTGATTGATTTTTTTTTTTTTTTTTTTTTTTTTTTTTTTTTTGCTGCGCCAAAAGCTAAGGCCATTAGCGGCTAAAACAAGAAATGACAATATTTGATGTGTAATCCTCCCTTCCCTTCATTCACGTTCTCAAAGCAGAGTTCTCTGTTCACCAACATTAAAGAGGATAGTATACCGTCTATGGCTAAAAAAATGGTTTTATAAAACTCGCATTGTTTGAAAACCACTTAGAGGTTTCAGACAAGTATTAATAAATTGGATGTTTTCCCATGGGTTTCATACTGAGACAGTCTTGGTATGTCTGCGCGGAATAGCTTCAAAAGGAGCGTATCTGCAATGCATTGACGTCTTTGTGTTCATCCCTGAACGAGAATTTAGTCTACAGCATTCAGGCTATTACAAAGGGAGAAAAAAATCCCTCTACAAAGGATTCGGGGATCTCCTACATCCAGATCGGTTTTCGACCCCTTGAGGACAGCTAATCCCATGGTAGGAGAATGAATTCTATGGTGGCTCTCGCTCCGGATCTCTTCAAGGGCCTAGCTGTTGAAACTCCCCAGTTCCCCTTTGGACTAAGTTAGTCGAGCTGGATTTGGTCGGAATAGGGAAGGGGAGAGATCCGAAGCTTAAATCAGGGAGATATTCGTTCAACACACTGAGTACCAAGGATCAGATGCAAAGTATATAGATGATTAGAAGTCTGAAAATGGTGTGGGCTTTGCAGCAGTGAGTAGAAGCCTCGATCTTCAACAACTAATTCGCATGCCATCCTTGTAGCAGTCAAAATAACAAGTGATCATAAGGAACCATTTTATTTTAATATACTGCAACAATTAAAATCTTAAACTCGTCACATCCAATGGTAAGAGAGGTTCAAGATTGGCTTACAATGATATTAGCACGTAAAATGATAACTCTGTGTTGGGTGCCACTTATCGGAGGGAATAATCGGAGGGCCAAGGCAGCTGCCACTCAGCCCTGTGATGCTCGTTTAGCTCGCTCTCCCCACACCGACATGAAACTCAGAAGCTGTCTCCGTAAATGGAGGGAGGTAATGGATTAAATACTGCAGCTCTTGGTTACCTTGGTTGTCCTGCGAGGGGCTGAATGGGTGAGGGGTAGGAGGGGCGGGAGGCATGGGGGTACGTCAGCCTCACCACTCTTAAGGACATTCGGCTCTCCGCTGTCTTCACTTCCTTCACCCAAGTCATCATTACTGGCTTGATAACTTGGGTGATAGAGAAGAGAGAGAGAGAGAGAGAGAGAGAGAGAGAGAGAGAGAGAGAGAGAGAGAGAGGAGAGAACGAGAGAGAGGAGGAGAAGAGAGAGAGAGAGAGAGAGAGAGAGAGAGAGAGAGAGAGAGAGAGAGAGAGAGAGAGAGAGAGAGAGAGAGAGAGAGAGAGAGAGAGAGAGAGAGAGAGAGAGAAGAGAGAGAGACGAGAGAGAGAGAGAGAGAGAGAGAGAGAGAGAGAGAGAGAGAGAGAGAGAGAGAGAGAGAGAGAGAGAGAGATGAGAGAGAGAGAGAGAGAGAGAGAGAGAGAGAGAGAGAGAGAGAGAGAGAGAGAGAGAGAGAGAGAGAGAGAGAGAGAGAGAGAGAGGAGAGAGGCAGACAGACAGACAGACAGAGAACGAGAGAGAGAAGGGGAGGTGGGGGAAGAGAAGAAAAAAATAGTTAAAAAAGGGGACTAGGGGAGGGTCTCACAAGAACAATGAAGGAATAGCTCTAGAAACAAACTGTAAGAGATTAGAGATGACCTTGGCCGCTAGGTGGCCAGCGTCTTTCCCAACCGCCAAGTAGTTGTGTTAATAAGGCTGAGAAGCAGGCACTCAAGATTGACTCGTGGGTCGATGATGGCTAAAAGTGAAGCACGTCGTGAGGGATGCCAAGAACCATTAACACTCGCACATTTAATGGAAAGATGTGCAGCATTTTCAGATCAAGGACATGTACTTGCCTCCCCCAAATGCACAGAGTGTATTGGAGGAGGATTGTGACGTAGACAGTCCTTTCATATAAGAGGTTAATGTAAACAATGTAATTATAATATTTATGCAATAATATACGTTTCATTTAATAGCATAATACGCGTTTATAGCATAATGCAATAATTTATTTTAAAGCATAGCGCGTTTAAAGCATAATATTTATGCAATAATTTATGCGTTTTAAAGCATAATATTTATGCAATAATTTATGCGTTTAAAGCCTAATATCTTTAATACATTTTTTGTTACTTATTTTTATTTATTAGACACAGAGTGATAGATTTTTAACGATTTAAATATTTTAATTTCTTTGCACGGCAGATGATTTTAAATGATCAATCTTTCAGTTTCATTTAAATAACACTGGAGTCCGGTCATCCGGCAGACTCAAAACACACACACACACACACACACACACACGCACGCACGCACACACACACGCACACGCACACGCACACGCACACACACACATACACACACACATACACACACACATGTATATATAAGACGCCCTTCTAAAATTCTTCCTTCGGGCGCCAATGCTTTGAAGTCCTAAGCCCCTTGAGGATGCAACACTAAAGACTATGAAACCCCTTTAAAATCCTATGGGTTTCCACCTTCACCCGGAGGATATATGGAAAATGATTAAATGGCGCTTCCAAAATCGAATAAATGCTGGACTATATCCTCTGCCTATATAAGGTCACGCACTTATATATATATATATATATATATATATATATATATATATATATATATATATATATACTCATCCAAACTCAATACGTGTGTGTATTAAGGCGAATGTTTAGCAATATTTTAATCTAAATCATTAGTTATTTTTACAATGCTTGTAAAAAGATCCTGTGATATATATAGTATGACGAGTAATTTTCATGATTGGGGTTCGATGAGTAAACGAAACAGACAATCCAAAGAGGTTCTCAAGGTTGGGTCCCGACCTCCAGTGGGGTCACGAGATCCTCTAACCCCTCCCTCATCCTGCCTCTCCTCCTCTTCCTCCCACTACCCACCATAACGCCTCTAGTTCTTGTCAGCGGTGGTCGACAGGTGCTAGAGAGATCCATAGAAGCTTCGATGTATGCATATTTACATTCACTGGAAGGCAAGCAGATACACGCGACAGGGAATGTATTATGGCGATTGTCAGAAATGCTTTGTTCAATGGGAATCTATCAAAGTAATGTGTAGGAGCCGCAGCCAAAAGGTTTGAGAACACCTGATGGAAAAATCATGAATAAAAGCAAACAGAAGTCGTCACGCGGCCACACCTTACCACAGGTAATTATTACACAGAAATCAGGTGACTGCGCAGTTCAGAGCATACTACTCTTTAAGTTAATTACAGGCCGTGTTTTAAGAAATTACTTAATTTTAGTTATAACTTTTTACAGCGTATGTGAAACTATTCCAACTTATGTAATGGGTGGACTCACAAATTAAGTCTTTATCTGTATTTTATTTTCTTACAGTGTGTAAATTTAGGATTTTCTTTTATTCAAAAGCATTTTATATTCGTAAATCAATATCGTTCTCTTTCGAGGTTGCTTTTAACACCTCAATTAAAAGCAGTTCCATGTATCTAGTGTATTTCAACATCTGTATTTCAACTAAATTTTATAATTCACATAAGAGAACGATATAAGCATTCCATCTGCTAATGAATTTATACTTAATGACACGCATCTTATCATAAAAAATGAATTACATTCTGCTGTATAATAAGCGAAACTACTTTACTTTTTCGACGAGCGTAATGCAGAACTACGCAAACGACTCTACGACCGCCTTTACCTCCACCACCTTCTTCACCCACCATTTTCCTGCCTGATGGTCGTTATGCCTTTTCCTCACCGGCTTAAGAGGCTTGTTCGTCAGCTGTGTTCGTGCTGGCTTCTCATCTCCAAGGAAAAAAAGATCGTAGCACTTTTCTTTGATGATGAGTAACTAAGGATGTCTTGCACTCTAGACACGTCCGCTTCAGTCTGGGAGGAAGCAGTAGTGTTTTCTGAAGGACGGGAGTTGGCGTGCTTCAGCAGTCGCGCTGCGTTCAGGAGGGTGTGCGAGACTTTCAGTATTTTAGGAGACTTTGTTATACGAGTATATATGCACACACGCATACACATACACACGCACACCCACACGCACACCCACACCCACACCCACACACACACACACACACACACACACACACACACACACACACACACACACACACACACACACACACACACACACACACACACACACACACACGCACACGCACACGCACACGCACACATCTCTGTGTGTTTATGTATTATGTATTACAATCATCACAATCATTTTTACTTTTATCATCACCACAGCAACAATAGAACAAAGAATAAGAATAAGGGATGACACTATCAATATTGATAAGATAATAACAACAACAATTTTAATGATATTGATAACAATGATTACTTTTGTGATAGTCATCATCGTTATTATTCCAATTTTCAATAGGATTTTGTTTTTATCATAATCACTCATTCTGTTTATTATAATGACTTCCGTCGGAAATTTCCATTATTTTAATCATATTCACTTCCTTTCCTCTGGATATTATCTTCTAGAATAATTCGATTAATTACATCATCTTTCCAGACTATTTTAGTATTCCAATGAATTTCATGAATAACTTACCTGAGTATTTACCAAGCATCTTGAATCGAATTATTTACACCTTCCCTCGGCCTTTGAAGAGATGGAGAATAGATAGGGTCAATCTGATTCATCCCCCATTTCGGATAAGCACTGACTCATCCACTGCAGCCGTGAATTTAAAACCTAGAATTGAAATCTTTGTAAAATGTTTTTTTATAGTTCGCGAACGTACGATATTTCTCTTACGTTATCTTCACAACCGTCTAAGGTAATATAGATTCGCAACAGCCTTGCCTATAACCAAACCATGACAGCTTTAATATTAAGCTCAGTGTCAGTTAATAAGGTA
>NW_020868980.1:67500-75000 GCF_003789085.1 Penaeus vannamei
TCATCATCGTTATCATCCTCATCATATTGTTCCTGCCCTTAAAATCTTTATTGCTTCGATAAATATGATTGGCTCATTCTGGTTTTATCAATTCAATCAACGTTCATATAAGTTCAGGAACATAAATGATAAATGTTTTCTTTTTCCTAAATTCAGTTTATAAAAGGTCAGGAAAAAGGTACAGGAATTTCAGAATATATCAATGCTCTTCATATCTACTTGCAGTAACTATTGAAGATGATATCGTTAAAAAAAAAAGTTTATATGGTATAAAAACGAGTAAATGTTTAATTTATATGAGTCTCTTACTGAACAAGGATTGAATTAAATTTTCATTCGCTTATAAAATGAGAATTTTCCATTACTATTTCGAAATGTAAATAAAGTATTAAAAAGTTACTGTGATCTGTAGTTCATTTTGTTTCTTTTCTTTTTCATTTAACCACATTTCATTTTATTTCATATTAGTTAGTTCGCGGGAAATGTAATGAAATGTGAAAATGTATGCATTGTTTTATCGGTAAAGGTCAGATCATCTGAGAAAAAAGAAAAAAGGAAAAGAAACGAGAAAGATAAAAAAAGAAGACGAAGAAGAAAAAGAAAGAAGAATACATGTATATATATACATATATTATATATATATATATATATATATATATATATATATATATATATATATATATATATATATATATATTATACATACACACAGTATATATATATACATATATACACGGTATATATACATAACACATATATGTATATGCACACACACACACACACACACAAAACAGCACAGACACACACACACACACACACACACACACACACCACACCACACACACACACGCACACACACACACACACACAACAACACACACAACACACACACACACACACAACACACACACACAGCACCAGCCAACTGGTGCAAGAAACAGCATGTATGTAATTTCTATAATATCTATATATATATATATGATAGTATATATTTTACACTATATATATACATTATCACCAGCAACTCATGCCATTATGATAATTTTTACAGAGAAATATATATAACGAAAAAAAAAATTCTGTCGACTTTTTTTTTTTTTTTTTTTTTTTTTTTTTTTTTTTTTTTTTTAAGAAAACACTTGAATAATAATGGCCGATAGCGTAATGGGATTGCTATTAATGATAACTTTGAATCCTATTCAGTAAATTATTTTTCAAAGGGTTGATTTTATTATTATTATTTCATTATCATCATCATATCATGCATCATCAATCATCATTTATCATCAGCATCACCCATCAATCCATCATCATCATCATCATCATTATTTATTTTTTATTATAATAATAATAATTATTAATTATTATTTATAACTTTACATCGCTTCTCTAAAATATGATTTTTTTTGGTTTAGTCTATTTCTAACAAATACTAGCCCTAAAAAATTACTTTCATGATACGTCATTCGCAGATAAAAGAGAAGAGTAGATATCAAAGGAAGTATAAGAAATACCTTTTTTTTTTGAGTTTTTTTTCTCGTCTTTTATCGTCTCTGATTCTCTCTCTCTCTCTCTCTCTCTTCTCTCTCTCCTCTCTTCTCTCTCTCTCTTCTTCTCTCTCTCTCTTCTCTTTCTCTGCTCTCTTTCTCTCTCTCTCTCTCCTCTCGTCTCCCGTCGAGTGGTCATCTCGCTTCCTCTCTCTCTGTCTCTNTCTCTCTCTTCTCTCTCTCTCTCTTCTCTTTTTCTTTCTTTGTTATTCTGGTTCTCTCTTCCGCTCTCTTTCTTTATTATTCTATTCTCTCTCTTTCTCTCTCTCTCTCTTCTATGGTCTCTCTCTCTCTTCTTTCTAGTTCTCTTTTCTCTCTCTCTCTCTCTCTCTCCTCTCTCTCTCTCTTCTCTTTCCCTCTCTCTTTCTCTATCTCTCTCTCTCTCTTTCTCTCACTCTTTCTCTCTCTCTCTCTCTCTCTCTCTCTCTCTCTCTCTCTCTCTCTCTCTCTCTCTCTCTCTCTCTCTCTCTCTCTCTCCTCTCTCTCTCTTCTCTCTCTCTCTATCTCTCTCTCTATCTTCTCTCTTCTCTCTCTCTCTCTCTCTCTCCTTCTCTCTCTCTCTCTCTCTCTCTCTCATCTCTCTCTCTCTCTCTCTCTCTTCTCTCTCTCTTTCTCTCTCTCCTCTTCTCTCTCTCTCTCTCTCTCTCTCTCTCTCCTCCTCTACTCTCTCTCCTCACTACTCTTTCTCTCTCGTTCTATTCGTCTTATCTGTTTTCTTCCTCTTCATGGTGTATCGTCCCCCTATGTTAATAATTTGTTTATTTCGTCTTATATCTTTCTTTTTTTTGTTCATTATTTCTCTTTTTTCATTTGCTTTTTTTTTTTTTTGACTTCCTATTCTCCTCTTTCTTGGTTTTCTTTCTCAGGGTACCTCTTAATGTTTTTTTTTCTTTGTTTGACGCTCTGAACGCTCTCCCACCGCACCTGGCTCACTTTTATTTTTTTGTTTTTTTGTCTTGTTTTTTGGCTCTTTTCCTTTTTATTTCCTTTTTCTTTCTCCTTTCTCCTTTCATTTCCTATCTATCTCTTTTCTCTCTCTTTCTTTCTCTCTTTTCTCCCCTCTTCTTTTCTCTTAATTGTCTCAATTCCTCCCCTCGCCTTCTTTTTTTTTTTCTTTCTTTTTATATTACTTATTTTCATCGATTTCTTTCATCTCCCTTCTCTCCTCATTTTCCGAAATTTCGTTCAGGCTATGGTTCCTCCATTGTCTTTCTCTTTCACGTTTACCTACTTTTCCGCTCTCTTGTTGGTTCACCCCCCTTCCCTCTTTTTTTGCTCTCGCCTCTCGCCCTCCTCTCGCCCTTCTCGCCTCCCTTCTACTCTCATTCTTCCCCTCCTTCTCTTTCCTTCAACCTTCCCCCCCCCTCCCACCGCCCCCCCTCCCTCCCTCGCGTCTCCTACGTGGCCGCCGTCGCGTTCCTCCTCCCTCCCTCTTTCTTCTCGCGGCTCTTCTCCCCTCTTTCTCCCCCACCTCTTTCCTCCTTCTCCCTTCCCCCCCCCATTCCTCCTTCTCCCCTCCTTATTGCCTCCCCCCGTTCCTCCTTCCCTCCCCCATCCCTCCTTCTCCCCTCCTTCTCTCCCCTCCCCTTCTTCCTTCTTACCCCCCCCGTTCCTCCTTCCTCCCCTCCTGTCCTCCCCCTGTTCCCTCCTCCCTCTTCCTCTTTCCCCTCCTTCTCCTTCCCCCTTTCCTCCTTCCCTTCTTCCTCTCGCCTCTTCTTTCTCCTCCTCTCCCGTTCCTCCTCCCCCCCCCACCCCCCCCCATTCCTCCTCCTCCCCTCTAACAGCCGTCCCCTTCCCCCCCCCCCCCCCCCCGTTCCTCCTCCCTCCTTCTCCCCTCACCCCATTCCTCCTTCTCCCCCCCCCAAAAAAAACCTCCTTCCTCCTTTCCCCCCCCCTTCCTCCTCCTCCCCTCCTTACAGCCCGCCCCCGTCCCCCCCCCCGTTCCCTCCTTCCTTCCCCCCCCATTCCTCTTTCTCCTTCTCCCCCCTCCCCCCCCCCATCGTTCCCTCCTCCTTCCTTTTCTCCCCCCCAATTTCCCCTCCTTACCCCCATCTCCCCGAAAACCCCCACCCCCGTTTCCTCGTCCTCCACCTCCTTTACAAGCCGTCCCCCTCTTCCCCTCGGCCCGTAAGGGAAGCATTAGTCATACAGACAGACATGGATTTTATGTTTCACTATCAAACCTCAGAGGCGGATATAACGTCTCACCGAGCCAAGGAGTGATCTATGATTCCCCTCCCTTTTTCCTTCCCCTCTTCTGCCTCCCCTCTTTCCTCTTTCCTTTCCCCTCTTTCGTCTCCCCCCTCTTCTTTCTTCTCCCCCCCACACATAAACACATCTTAGTTTCTCCTCTATTTTATTTTTTTCTTTTGTTGTTTTTTTTTTCTTCTTTTTTTTTCTTTAGTTGGGTGTTTCTTCTTATTCTTATTTTTTTCTTTCTTATCTGTTTATTTCTGTATTTTTTCTCTCTCTCTCGTCCTCCTTTTTTTTTCTTCTTCTCATTCTTATCTTCCCCCTTCTTCTGTTGCTTTTCTTTCCTTTTTTTCTTCCTATTTCCTCTTTTCCTTCATTCTTCATTTTCTGTCTTTCTCCTTACCTCTTTTCTTTCTCTGTTTATTTTATTTCTCTCTCTATTCTCTTCCTCTTCCTACTTTTTTCTTTTTTTTTTTCGCTTTCATTCCCTCCTTTTTCTTCCCTCCATTTCTTTTTCCCTCCTATTTCCCTCCACTTCCTTCTCCCTCATTCCTCTACGTGATCTTCTTCCCTCCTTCTCCCTATCTTTCTCTCCTCTCCTCTCTTCTCTCCTTATTCCTCCCTTTCTCTCTTCCAGAAGTATCCTTCTTTACGGGCTTCATTCCTTCCACCTCAGCGTCATCTTCCCTCGCGCCACCCCGGCTTCCTCCCAGAAAGTCTATCATTCCCCTCTCCCCTCTCTCTTCCCATTCTCTCCTTCTCTCCTCCTCTCCCTCTTATTCTCTCTCCTCTCTCTCCTCTATCCTCTCCTCTCTCTCCCGCTCTCTCCCTCTCCCCTCTCTCCCCATTCCTCCTCTCCGTTCTTCCTCCGTCCTCTCCTCGTCTCCTCCTCTCACCCCGTCCTCTCCCCCTCTCTCCGTCCTCTCCCCTCTCCCCGTCGTCCTCTCCTCTATCCTCTCTTCTCTCCCCATTCTTCTCTCCCCTCTCCTCTCTCCCATTCTCTCTCTCCCCTCTCTACCCTCTCCCCTCTCCCCATTCTCTCCCCTATCTCGTCCTCTCCCCTCTCGCTTTCTCCCCATTCATTCCTCTCTCCTCGTCCCTCTCCCCACCCCGTCCTCTCCTCTCTCTCCGTCGTCTCCCTCGTGGCCCTCATCCGTCTCCCCTCCCTTCTCTCGGACTATTCCCACTCCTCTGCACACCATTTTTTTTCTCTCCTCCCATCTCCCCTCCTTTCCTCCTTCGCTACGCCCCCTCCCCCCTCCCTTTCCCCTTACAACCCTCGCTCCCCCTCCCCTCCCCTCGGCCCTCCCTTCCTTCCCCTCTTTCCCTCTTGCTCACTTAGGGTAAGAGGCTGACAAAGACACCCACTTATATACACAGTCCGTACATACAAAGGTACACATACATACACTTACGTAGATATACACATGTGCACAAGAATACATTCAGACACACATAAAAACACATACATAAACTAAGGGTTATTCTTACGCAAACACACTCACAAAAGGCACATAAACACAAAAAAACAAATACATATTTTCTGACAGTAACTCACTCATTCCCAAGTACATAGGAAATACTTGTACACTGAGGATCGCGTGCAATATTTACACACACATACATGCACACTCATACACACATACTTACTCCCATACCTACATACGCAAACACAGATATCTAAATTTCTCACTGCACGTACACACACACACACACACACACACCACACACACACACACACACACACACACACACCACACACACACACACACACACACACACACACACACACACACACACACACACACACACACACATCACACACACACACACATACACACACCACACAAATCACTCCACACACACACACATAAATCACATCACTCCTCCACACCCACACACACACACACACCCCCCACACACGCACACACACAATCAACACCACCCACACACACACACACACACATCACATACGCGCACGCACACACACACGCGCAAGATACCGGGAGAGAGAGAGAGAGAAAAAAAAGATTTCCACCACGTATTGATAAAGGGCAGATTGTGTTTGCACAGGACATTCGTTATTAAAGCAGAACACAGGATCACATGCAAATGAATTGCTTCTTAGTATCCTCCTTCTTACTCCCATCCTCCTTGGCTCTCCTCCTCCTCCCTCCTCTTTCTCTTCTTCTCCCTCTACTTACTATTACTACACTGCTGCTACTATTGCTACTACTATTACTACTACTGCTACTGCTACTATTGCTACTACTATTACTACTACTGCTGCTATTACTACTACTGTTATTACTACTACTATTGTTAGTACTACTGTTACTACTTTACTGCTACTCCTACTACTACTACTACTACTACTGTCATTAATACGTACTACTACTTTTCTTTTCTTTTTCCAACATTTTCATTTTGTCATTTCTTTCTTTTTTCTTAATCTCTCTCTCTTATTCCCTAATTCCCTCTCTTTCTATTCCCCTCCTCTCCTTCCTCTCTTCCATCCCATTTCTTCTCCCTCCTTCCTCCTTCCTCTTCCCTCTCCCTCCCCCCTACTTCTTCCCCTCTCCTCCTCGCCCTCTCCCCTCATTCTCCTCCCTCTTCCCTCTCCTTTTCCCCTATCTCCCCTCTTCCCTCCCTCCTACTTCTCTCCCTCCTTCCCTCCTCCTCCCACTCTCCCCTCCTTCCCTCCCTCCTACTACTCTCCCCTCCTTCCTCCCCTCCTCCACTCTCCCCTCCCCTCCCTCTCCACTCTCCCCTCCTTCCCTCCCTCTTCCCACTCTCCCCCCCTCCCTCCACCTACTCTCCCCTCCTTCCCCACCTCCTCCCACTTCCCCTCATCCCTCTTTCCCTCCCTTCTCCTACCCTCCCCTCCTTCCCCACCTCCTCCCACTCTCCCCTCATCCCCTCATCCCTTCCCCACCTTCTCCCCTCCTTCCTCCTCCCCCTTTTAACTGCCAGCGAAGACGGCGTTCCGAATGTAAACAAACCATCCCCGGGACCGAGGACAGCACCCTGATGACGCCACAACATCTTCAAGCAGAGGTGGCCTTCTGGGGTTCGTCTTCAGGCTTCTGTGCTCGAAGGAGGCGAGAGAGGCGAGAGGAAAATGGGGGGAGGGGTGAGAGGAAAAGGAGAGGGGGGGGAGGAGGGAGGGGAAGGGGTGTGAGGAAAAGGAGAGGGGAGGGGATGAGAGAGAAAGGGAGAGGAGGAGAGATGGAGATAGGTAGAGAGGGAGGGAATGTGTTTAGATAGAGAGGGAGACAATGTGTGTGCTTGTGTGCAAGAGAGAGGGAGAGAGAGAAGAGAGAGAGAGAGAGAGAGAGAGAGAGAGAGAGAGAGAGAGAGAGAGAGAGAGAGAGAGAGAGAGAGAGAGAGAGAGAGAGAGAGAGAGAGAGAGAGAGAGAGAACAAATTAACGAGAACAGAAAGAGAAGCAGAAAATAGATCAAGAAGAACAGAGAGAGAGAGAGAGAGAGAGAATCAAAAGAGAGAAAATAAAAGGACCAGAAAAAAAGAAGAATAACAAATACCTACAATCACAATATAAAGAAAAGACTAGAAAAAAAAGAAGAATAACAAATATCTCCAATCACAATATAAAGCGAAAGCGAGACCAAACAAACCCAAAAAAAGAGAGAGAAAGAACGAAAGGGAAAAAAAAAACAGAACAGCTAGTAACAGCCAGAACCTTTAAGACCCCACCAGACTCTCCACAAGCACGGCAAACAGCCTCCAGCGGGAGAGTT
>NW_020868980.1:89089-111589 GCF_003789085.1 Penaeus vannamei
GAAGAAACACTCACTGAACGGCATCTTGAGACAGGGAAGATGCAGGAACCAATCAAATCTCCCGTCTCCTCAAAAATCATTCCAGAAATCATTTAAAATGCCAATGTGAAAGGGGGTTTTCTTATCAGATCTCTCCTCTCTCTCTTTCTGTCTCTCTCTCCTTCTTCTCTCGTGTTCTCTCTCTCTCTCTCTCTCTCTCTCTCTCTCTCTCTCTCTCTCTCTCTCTCTCTCTCTCCTTCTTACCTCTCCTTACAAACACACCACACACACACACACACACAACCTGTGGCCAGCATTTGCGGCGCGCAGCGATACTTTCTTCTCTTATCTGCTTCCTGTTCTTCCAGTTGATGGTCTCTGCTCACACTATACACTGATTCTCTCCTTTTTGTCTCTTCTCTCTCTCTCACTCTCTTCCGCTCTCCTCCAGTTCTCTAGAGTCATCATCTTCTGCTTTCACCCTCTTTTGCCCCGACCGTCCCTTCTCTCTCTCTCGTCTCACTCGCTTCGTCTCTTCCCCCAGTTTCTCTTCGATCATCTCACTTCTCTGCCTTCACCGCTCTTTCCTGCCTTCCCTGTCTTCTCTCTCTTACTCATCTCGTCTCTCTTCGTCTTCTCCCCATTTCTCTCGATCATCATCATCTTGGCCTCACCCTCTTTTCCGACACTTCCGGCTCTTCTCTCTCACTCTGTCGTCACTCCCCATTCCTCTCGAATCGCCATCATCATCTCTGCTCTCCACCCTGTTGCTTTCTGGCCATGATTCACGACCCTTCCCCTTTCTTCTCTCTCTTCTTCTCACATCTTCTGTCGTTCCCTCTTCCCGCCATCTCTCGATCATCATCATCTCTGCCTCACCCTCTACCCCGACTCGTCCCTTCTCCTGTCTTCTCTCACCTGTCGTCTCTCCCCGAGTTCTCTGCTCGGGGGGATGTTTTTCTCTGCGATCATCATTCTCTGGCCCCCTTCCACCCTTTATCTCCGACGTGTATCCCTTTTCTGTCTCTCTCACTCTGTCGTCTCTCCCAGTCTACTCGATCATTCTCATCTATGCTCACCCTCTTTCCCGCGCCGTATCGCCTCTCTTCTCCTCCACGCTTCTTCTTCGTCTTCTCCCCAGTTTTGTCTCTCAATCATTTCATCATCTCTGCCTCACCCTTACTTTTCCGGGACCTTCCTTTTGCTAAACTCTCCTCTCACTCTCTGTCGTCTTCTCCAGTTCTCTAAAATCATCATCATCTCTGCGCCACCCTCTTTTCCGACCTTTCCCTTCTACGTCTCTTCTCTCTCACTCTCTGTCGATCTTCTCTCCACATGGCGTTCTCTCGTCAATCTATCATTCATCTCTGCCTCACCCTCTTACCGACTCCCCCGTTATCTCTGCTCTTTCTCCCCTCTCTCTCTCGTAGCGGCTCTTCTCGTTACTCTTCCCCAGTTCTCTCATTCATCGCATCATCTCTGCCTCACCCTCTTTCGACCCGACCCTCTCCATTTTTCAGGGGGTGTACTGTTTGCCTTTTTTATTCTCTCATCCATCTATCTTCGACCTACCCATCCGACCTTCTTCGCTCCTCGGGGAAATGTGTTTAAGAAATGTCTTGTAAGTCTTGCTGTGTCCCGATGCTTTTGTGTTGTGGTGTAAATTTATCAGTACAATTAAAGCACTGGCGTCTCCCTTGCTCTGGGGAGAAGCGTTCAGTCAGCCATACTTCGTTTCTTTGACTGTATCCGTTTTTGTTTTCTCTGGGAATAGGGAGGAGGGGAAGGAAGAAGGAGAAGAAAGGAGGGAGGAGGGAAAGGGAAAGAAGAGAGGAAGGACAAAGGGGGAGGGGAAGGAGTGAAAGAGGAAAGAAGGGAGGAAAGGAAGAAAGGAGATGGAGGGAGAGGGAAAGAAAGAAGGAGAGAGAGGGAAAAGGAGGGAGGAAGGAAAGGAAGAAAGGAAGAGAGAAAGGAGGGAGGAGGGAGAAGGGAAAGGAAAGGAGCGGGGATAGAGGGAAGAGAGAGAGGAAGAGAGAGCGAAGGGAGGGAAGAGGGGAAGAAAAGAAGAAAAATGGGGAAAGAGGGCGGGCGATTAGCAGAGGGGAAGAGAGAAGCCAGCTGAAGCCGCCCTGGGGTTGTGCTTTGGGTCAGGGAACAGCTGGTGTCGGTGTGATGGTGGCGGGGATCCACCTGTTGATAGATGGCGCTTTTTTCCTTCTTTCTTGTCGTCTCTCTTCTTTCTTTCTCTTCTGTCTTCTTTCTTTCTTTCTTTCTCTGTCTTCTTTCTTTCTTCTTTCTCTTTCTTTCTTTCTTTCTCTTTCTCTTTCTCTTTCTCTTTTCTCTTTCTCTTTCTCTTTCTCTTCTCTTCTCTCTTCTCTCTCTCTCTTTCCTCTCTCCCTCTCTCTCTCTCTCTTTCTCTCTCTCTCTCTCTCTCTCTCTCTCTCTCTCTCTCTCTATCTGCTCTGTTTTGTCGGACTCTCCTGTCCTTTCTCTCTCTCTGCTTCTCTCCTTCTCTCTCCTCCTTCCATCCATTCCAACCCCTACCCCTTTTCCCTCCCTCTTCTCTTGCTCTTCCCATCTTTTTTGTTTTTTTCTTCATTATCCCTCCCTTTCTCTAACCATTTCCTTGATTGTTGTTTTTCTTCTCCTCTCCTCTCTATCACAGTCACTCATCCTGTCTAATCTGTTTGTTATGTGTGTGTGTGTGTGTGTGTGTGTGTGGGTGTGTGGTGTTGTGTGTGTGTGGTGTGTGTGGTGTTGTGTGTGTGTTGTGTGTGTGAGTGTGTGGTGTTTGTGTGGTTGTGTGTGCGTGTTGTGTGTGTGGTGTGTGCTGTGTTGGTGGTGTGTGTGTGTGTGTGTCTGTGTCTGTTCGTCTGTTTTGTCTGGCTACATATTTTAGTTTTTGTTCTTGCGCAAAGCAGTGCTTGGTATAACTAGCCAGAATGTGTTCAATCCCCTCATAGGCTTCCCGGACAATGATTGTGCATGATGGCAATAAAAGTGAGTTTTTCTTTCATTATTTTCGCAGTTTTGTGCGTATCGAATTCATTTTTTTTTCTCTCTCTCTCACTCTCTCGTCTCTCCCCAGTTCTCTCGATCATCATCATCTCTGCCTTACCCTCTTTCCGACTGTCCCTTTCTCTCTCTCTCTCTCTCACTCTCTCGTCTCTCCCCAGTTCTCTCGATCATCATCATCTCTGCCTCACCCTCTTTCCGAGTTCTCTCTCTCTCTCCACTCTGTCGTCTCTCCCCAGTTCTCTCGATCATCATCATCTCTGCCTCACCCTCTTTCCGTTTTTCTTTCATTTATTTTCGCAGTCTGTGTCGTATCGAATCATGTTTTTTTTTTTTTTTTTTTTTTTTTTTTTTTTTTTTTAAGCGCGATAAGGTTCTCGGTTTTCCGTCTCATTTCATCCGCTTTTCGAAACGAATTTTCTCTTTTCCGTCGTTTTATCGTGATTTTTTTTTTTTTTTTTATCTTTTCTTACAAATGACATATCCCCCACTCTGCTGATTGACTTACGTCAGCATATCCTATTAACTCCAGCCATTGTTTTTTTTTTTTCATTTCTTTCTTTTTCACTTTCTTTTTGTCTTAGATTTTTTTCTTTTTTTTTGTATTTTTTCTTTCTTTTTGTCTCTTTCTTTTTTGTCTAGATCTAGATTTTTTCTTTCTTTTTTGTCTAGATATTTTTTTCTTTCTTTTTTTGTCTAGAATATTTTTTTCTTTCTTTTGTCTAGATTTTTTTCTTTCTTTTTTGTCTAGATTTTTTTCTTTCTTTTTTTCTAGATCTTTTTTGTCTAGAATTTTTTTCTTTCTTTTTGTCTAGATTTTTTCTTTCTTTTTTGTCTAGATTTTTTCTTTCTTTTTGTCTAGATTTTTGTCTAGATTTTTTCTTTCTTTTTGTCTAGATTTTTTTCTTTCTTTTTTGTCTAGATTTTTTCTTTCTTTTTGTCTATTTTTTTCTTCTTTTTGTCTAGATTTTTTCTTTCTTTTTGTCTAGATTTTTCTTTCTTTTCTTTCTTTTTTGTCTAGATTTTCTTTTGGTTTTTGTTTAGTTTCCTTTATTTTCTTTTCTTTTTTACTATCCTCTGTTCCAGATTTTAGCCTATCCCATACTCTAACCGAATCAAGCATTTCCTTGATTCATTCTTTCTCTAACCTCTGATTTTATTCGGTCGGGAATCCGTCTTTTATCTCTTCTTCCCCAACACAATCTTTCCCATCTCTCCCCCACCCCCACCCCACCCCTACCGTCTTTTATCTCTTCTTCTTCCCAATTCAATCTTCCCATCCCTCCCCCACCACCCCACCCCCACCCCTACCCGGTCTTTTATCTCTTCTTCTTCCCCAATTCCAAATCTTCCTATCTCTTCCCCACACCGCCACCGCCCCACCCATACCGCACTACGCGTCTTATTATCTTCTCTTCCTTCTCCCAGATTCAATGCTTTCCCAATCTGCTCCCCCCACCCCCAACCCCGTAACCCGTCTTTTATCTCTTCTTCTTCCCCAAATTCAATTCTTGCCCATCTCTCGCCCACCCCCCACGCCCTAACCGTCTTTTATCTCGTTCTTCCTTCCCCAAATTCATATCTTTCACCATCTCTACCACCCACCCGCCCATCCCCACCCCATACCGTCTTTTTATCGTCGTCCTTCTTCCGCCAATTGCAATCTTCCATCTCTCCCCCACCCCCACCCCATACCGTCTTATTTAATCTCTTGCTTCTTCCCCAAGATTCAATCTTCCATCTCTCACCCCACCCACCCCACCCCCACCCCTACCGTCCTTTTATCTCTTCTTCCTTCCCCCAATTCAATCTTCCATCTCTCCCCCCGACCCCACCCTTACCGTTCTTTTAATCTCTTTCTTCTTCCCAATTCAAATCTTACCACGCATGCCCTCCCCCACACCCACCCCCACCCCTACCGGCTTTTATCTCTTCTTCTTTCCCACAATTCAAATCTTCCCATCATCCCCCACCCCAACCCACCCCTACCGCCTTTTAATCTCTCTTTCCTTCTTCGCCCAATTCAATCTTCCTCATGCTGCTCCCCAACCCCACCCCCACCCCTAATACCGTCTTTTTTATCTCTCACTTCTTCCGCCAAATTCAATCTGCGCCATCTCTCCCCAAGCCCCCACCCCCTACCGTACCTTTTAATCTCTTCTTCTTCCCCAATTCAATACTTCCCATCTCCCCGCCACCCCCACCCACCCCTACCCGTCTTTTAATCTCTTCTTCTTTCCCACAATTCAGTCTTGCCATAACCTCCCCCACCCCCACCCCCACCCCTACCGTCTTTATCTCTTCTCTTCCCCAATTCATCTTCCCATCTCTCCTCCACCCCCACCCCTACCGTCTATCTCTTCTTCTTCCCCCCAATTCAGTCTTCCCTATCTTCCCCCCACCCCCAACCCCTACCGTTAATGCTCTCTTCTTCCCCCAATTCAGTCTTCCCATCTCTCCCCCCACCCCCACCCCCACCCCTACCGTCTTTATCTCTCCTTCTTCCCCAATCAATCTTCCATCTCTCCCCCACCCCCACCCCCACCCCTACCGTCTTTTATCTTCTTTCTTCCCCAATTCAGTCTTCCCATCTCTCCCCACCCCCACTCCCACCCTACCGTCTTTTATCTCTCCTTCTTCCCCAATTCAATCTTCCCATCTCTCCCCCCACCCCACCACCTACCGTCTTTTATCTCTTCTCTTCCCCAATTTCAGTCTTCCCATTCTCCCCCACCCCCACCCCTACCGTCTTTTATCTCTTCTTCTTCCCCAATTCAATCTTCCCATCTCTCCCACCCACCCCACCCCCACGCCTACCGTCTTTTATCTCTTCTTCTTCCCCAATTCAGTCTTCCCATCCTCCCCCACCCCCCACTCCCAACCCCTACCGTCTTTTATCCTCTCCTTCTTCCCCAATTCAATCTTCCCATCCCTCCCACCCACCCCACCCCTACCGTCTTTTATCTCTCCTTCTTCCCCAATTCAGTCTTCCCATCCCTCCCCCACCCCACTCCCACCCCTACGTCTTTTTATCTCTCCTTCTTCCCCAATTCAATCTCCATCCCCCCCCACCCCCACCCCCACCCCTACCGTCTTTTATCTCTCCTTCTTCCCCAATTCAGTCTTCCCATCCCTCCCACTCCCCACCCCTACCGTCTTTATCTCTCCTTCTTCCCCAATTCAATCTTCCCATCTCCCCCCCCCACCCCCACCCCCACCCCCTTACCGTTCTTTTATCTCTTCTTCTTCCCCAATTCCAGTCTTCCATCCCTCCCCACCCCCACTCCCACCCCTACCCGTCTTTTATCTCTTCTTCTTCCCCAATTAATCTTCCTATCTCTCCCTACCCCCCCACCCCACCCCCACCCCCCCATTCGCCAATAGACGTCTTGTCTTTTGCCCAGGTATGAGTTGGTACGGGGTGGTGTGGTGGGGAAGTGGGGGGGTTTTTGGCGCGAGGGGAGAGAGGAGAAGATGTGTAGAGACGGGGGAACGGGAAGGGGATGGGAGGGAAAGAGGGTAGGGGAGAGGGAGGGATAGAGAGGAGAAGGCAGAGAACAGGAAGGAGGGAGGAGGATATGTAGAGGGGGGAACGGAAGAGGAGGCGAGGGGAAGAAGAGGGTAGGAAGGAAGGGAGGGACAGAGAGGAAGAAGGCAGAGAACAGGAAGGAGGGAGGAGGATTATGTAGGCGGGGGAATGGGAAGGGGATGGGGGGGGAGAGAAGAGGGTAGGAAGGAGGGAGGATAGGAGGAGAAAGCAGAGAACAGGAAGGGGGGAGGGAGCGAGATGCATTATTGGGTGGCCTGTGTTGACCTCGCGTAAACACCCCGCTGTCGGAATGACCTGCTTTGGCTCCGCTGTGCGTGGCGCTGCTGTTGTGTGTTGCTTGCGTTGGAGGTGGGGGGGGAGGGGGGGGGGTGTCGCTGTTTATGGGCTGGCGGTGTGCTGGCTGTCGCTTGGCTTGTTTCTGTTGTTTCTGTCTCTCTGTCTATTTCATCCATCTCTCTCTCTTCTCTCTCTCTGCTCTCTTTCTCTCTCTCTCTTCTCTCTCTCTCCTCTCTCTCTCTCTCTCTCTCTTCTCTCTCTCCTCTCTCTCTTCTCTCTCTCTCTCTCTCTCTCTCTCTCTCTCCTCTCTCTCCTCTCCTCTCTCTCTCTCTCTCACCTCTCTCCTCTCCCTCTCCCTCTCCTCCTCATCTCTTTCTCTCTTTCTCTCTTTCTCTTCTTCTCTTCTCTCTCTTTCTCTTCTCTCTCCTCTCTCTCTCCCTCTCTCTCTCTCTCTCTCTCTCTCTCTCTCTCTATATACTACTATATATATATATATATATATATATATATATATATAAATTAAAATGGCTCTCTCTTCAGTCTGTCTACATATCTATCTTTGTCTGTCTATCTGTCTGTCTGTCTCGCTCTCAAGCCCCGCCGTCAGCTAGACCACAGACCTATGTGGGTTTATTATTAGGCATAACATGTGCATTTCAGTGTAGCGATAAAGATGTATTAATGCTGAAAGTGCCCGTGTTCTGTGCTTACAAGGAAATTCCATTATCTATGCTTTGTAATAGGCTTATTTATCTTTACATTGAGGCTTGCAGTTTGTTTACGCCGTATTAATTATAGTGTTTTAATGGTTTTGTTGATTATAAAAAAAAAAAAATTCCAGTGTTTCCAAGAATTTCGTTGATGGCTTGTTTTGATGGAGAGGTTTTAAGCCTTGGTTTGCCTGGAATGAAAACGTGCCGCTTTTTTGGTTTTTCTGTTTTATTTTTTTTTTTCTCTCTCTCTTTCTCTTTCTCTTTCTCTTTCTTTCTCTTCTATTCTCTTTCTCTCTTTCTCTCTCTCTCTTCTCCTCTCTTCTCTTCTCTTCTCTCTCTCTCTCTACTCTCTCTCTCTTTCTCATCTCTCTCTCTCTCTCTCTCTCCTCTCTCTCTCTCTCTCTCTCTCTCTCTTCTCTCTCTCTCTCTCTCTCTCTCTCTCTCTCTCTCTCTCTCTCTCTCTCTCTCTCTCTCTCTCTTCTCTCTCCCTCCCTCCCTCCCTCCCTCCCTCCCTCCCTCCCTCCCTCCCTCCCTCCCTCCCCCCTCTCTCTCTCTCTCTCTCTCTTTTAGTTTCCGTGTTTTTGTATATTATTTGAAAATGACTTTACCACAGTCCCAAAAACTACGAGAAATTTTAGTCGCTTCGAGTCCCCCCCCCCCCCCAAGTAGCTATCGTTCAAGGACCCGAGTACTTCTGGGTCTTCGTTCCTCTCCGGGATAAAGTTTTTCTGCTGGGAAGTGTCGCTGGGTTCTCCTCCTCTGCCGCCGAAAGGGAGTTGGCCAACGGCGGTGGCGTCAGTTGTGAATTGAGGGAGCGGCCAGGTGAGGGTGAGGGAGACGGGTGGAAGGGGGTTGGGAGAGTGGCAAGTTGTGGGATTGTGGTGTTTAGGGGAGAGGGAAGGGGTGTTGGGGGTGGGTAGGGGGAAGGGGGAGGTAGTGGGTGTTGGGGTGGTAGGGGAAGGGTGAGGGGGGAGAGGGAGAAGGGGTGTTGGGGTGGGTAGGGGAGAGGGAAGGGGTGTTGGGGGGTGGGTAGGGGAGAGGGGAGGTGGGAGTGGGTAGGGGAAGGGGTGTTGGGGTGGGTAGGGGAAGGGGATAGGTGGGGGAGGGGAATGGATGAGGATGGGATAGAGGGGGGGGTGGGGTGGGTGTGATGAGAGGGCAAAGGGGAGGAGGGAAAATGGGATGAGAATGAGCGTGGAATAAGGGTGGGGGATGAAGTAAGGATTGGAACAGGAGCCTGAGGGGGAGGGGATCTGGAATAGGGGGAGGGGGAGGGGGACTTTGGGGGAGGGGGAAGGAAGCTTGGAGGTAAAAAAATTGTCGTGTCTGAGTGTATTTGTTTACATGTATTTGTTTTTGTTTTTGGGAAATGGTTCCATAGAGAGAGAGAGACAGAGAAAGAGACAGAAAAAGAGAAAGAGAAAAGACATGAAATAAATAAAGCGCTTTTTTTATATATGTTCAAAGGGAATGGAAGAGAAAGGGGAGGGAAGGGCAGGGAAGGAAAGGAAAGGGAAGGGAGGGAAGGGAAGGGAAGGGAAGGAAAGGGGAAGGGCGGAGGAAAGGAAGGAAGGGCAGGAAGGGAAGGAAGAGAAGGGGAGGGCAGGGCAGGGAAGGAGAAGAGAGGGGAGGGCAGAGAAGGAAGGGAGAGAGAAAGGAGAGGCAGGGAAAGAGAAGAGAAGAGAAGAGAAGAGAAGAGAAGAGAAGAGAAGAGAAGAGGGGAGGGAGGGGAGAGGGGAGGAAGGTAACAACCAGCGAATCAAGTGCGTGAGAGGCTCAGTGCGGGAAAAAAGAGAAAACAAATGAAAAGGAGGAGAGGAGAGGAGTGCCGAGTGCCGTTGGGCCTACTCGGGGAGGCCCTTCTGGCTCAGGCTCGTTACGGCCATAGAAGGTCTTTGCTGCACGCGCACGCACGCACGCACGCACGCACGCCGCCGCCGCTTTAGCTCTCGTCATTCTTTTTTGTTTTTTTTTTTGTTTATTTTCTTTCATTCTTGTTTTTTTCTTTTTTTCTTTATTTTCTCTCATTCTTGTTCTTTGTTCTTTTTTTTTTCTTTCAGTTCCTTCTTTTTCTTGCTTTCTCTTTGTTTTTTTTTCTCGTTATCTTGCTTTTTTTTCGTTTGTCTCTTTTTTCCCTTGATTTGTTTTTATTTTTTTTTTTCAGGATTTAGCTTTATTCCTTTCTTCTTATGTCTGTATCTTTATTAATTTCTTTTTCTTCTAGCATTCGGTATCTCTGTTCTTTTTTTAGTTATCTTTTACCCTTGATTATTTCTCTATTTTACTTTACATTCCATCCTTCCTTGCTTTCTCTTATTCCTTTTTTTCTCCTTATTGTTTTTTTCTCCTTATCCCTTTTTCTCTTTATTCCTTTTTCTTTATTAACCCCTTTTTTCTATAATCCTTTTTTCTCCTTATCCTTTTTCCTGTTTTTGTTTTTCTTTATATCTTTTTTTCTCTTTATCTACATTTGATCCGATCTGTATTGTTTTTCTCCATATCCTTTTTTCTCTTTATTCCTTTTTCTCATTATCCCTTTTTTTTTTCTTTATTCCCTTTTTCTCTCCTTATCCTTCCTCCTGTTTATCTTTTTTCTCTCTTTATCCTTTTTCTCCTTATCCTTCTTCCTGTTTATCTTTTTCTCTCTCTTTATCCTTTTTTTCTCTTTATCCACATTTGATCCGAGTGGGGATTTTGATCGCGCAGTTGACCACGATTATGATTCTCTGTTGGGCAATTCGGAGGCCTCGGTTCTTGCGGAGAGGGAGGAGGGGAGGGGGAGGAGGGGAGGGAGGGGAGGAGAGGGGGAGGGGGCAAGAGGGAGGGGAGGCGAGAGAGGTCTTCTTTTTTTTTTTTTTTTTTTTTTTTTTTTTTTTTTTTTTTGTGTGTGTGTGTGTGTGTTGTGTGTGGTGTGTGTGTGTGTGTGTGTGTGTGTGTGTGTGTGTGTGTGTGTGTGTATGTATGTATGTATGTGTGTATGTGTGTATCTGCGGTACCGTACATACCCAACCTCTTCTAATATGAGACTAAGTTGAAGGCTTAGAAGAAAAAATAAAAAAAATTTAGAAAAGGGAGGAAACAACGAATTTAGAAGAGAGGCAGAGAGAGAAATAAAAAGAGGAAGAGAGATGAACAAGGTGTTTCTGAGGCGTGAGTTGGGGTGCGTGCGTGTCGTGGGGGGGTCGGTGGTGGGGGTGACGGTGACGGTGGGGTCGGTGAGAGGGGAGAGGAGGTGGGGTGAGGGGGGAGGGGGGGAGTTACATGTGTCGGTCATTCCTCAGGGACAAACGTGTTATTACCTGTATCGACGTCTTCTTGCCACCTCCTCCCTCCCTTCCCCTCCTCCTGCTGCTGCTTGCTCATTCTCCTTCTTTCTTCTTTCTTCTTCCTTCCTCCTTTCCTTTTTTTCTTTTTCTTATTTTATTTTTTGTCTTTCTCCTCTTCTTCTTCTCCTTCTACTTATTCTCCTCCTTCGCCTCCTCTTGCCTCCTCTGCTTCCTTCTTCTCTTCATCTTTCCTCCTCCTCCCTTCTCTTTTTCCCTCTTCTCCTCTCTTCCCCCAATCGTCATCCTGTCGTCATGCCACCTAGGCATTGAATACCAATACCGCCTCCTCGATCAACCCCCCTCAGTACCCCTCCACCAGAGAGAGCTGCCCCCTTCCCCCCTCTTCCTTCCCCTCTCCTCCTCCTAGCGCTCCACCGCCTGTCCCCCTTCTCCTCCCTCTACCAGCGCTATCTCCCCCTCACCCTTGTTCCCTCCCCATCAACACACCCCGATGACCCCCACCCCCACCCCCACCCCTCTTCCCTCCCCACCGGCACTATCACCACTTTTTTCCGGGAATCGCCAGGTAGGCCTACACTTTTACCGTGAAACCAACACGCTAATCTCACACAATGCTAAGGGTGGATGGGTGGATCACCGAAACGCGCTCTGTGGTGCCGCTGGATTGGAGGTCAGGAGATCCCCCCCCTTTTTTTTGGGGAGGAGAGGGGGGATTGGTTGGTGAAGGTAGAAGGAGTGAGAAGGAGAGGGGGACGTAGGAAGGGAAAGGAGAAAAGAGGAGGAGCGAAGGTGGAGGAAAAAGAGGGAGACGGAGAAGGAGAAAGGGGGAGTAAGAGGAGAAAAAGAGGGGAGAGGAGAAGAGAGGAAAACGGTGACAGAGAGGTGAAGGAGGAGAGAACGGGAGAAAGAGAAAAAAGAATAAGGGAAATGAGGGGAGAAAGTTGAGGTGAAGAAGAAAATGGGAAAAGATAAAGAAGACAGTAGAGAGAGAAAGAGAAGAGGGTAGGAGATGTAGATAGAGGGTATAAAGGAAGGATAATAAGGGAGAAGGAGAAAGAAAATGGAAATATACATAAAGAGAGAGGGAGAAAGACGGAAGAGAGAGAGAAACAAAGTTGAAGACACCAGATAATATGAAGATAAACAGAAAAAGGAGGGACAGAAAGAAAGGGGAACAGAGATAGACGCAGACAGACAGACACACAGCCAGGTAAAACGTCCTTATTTACAACTTCACTTCACAGTGCTTCAGTTTTGAAAGCATTCGTGAGGCGGCATACATTGTGCACGGAGACGAGAGGGTCTTAAAAGCTTTTTATGGAGTGGCCCATGCCCCGTCTCCCACGTTCAGTTGGAAGGCGTAGGGCTCCTTTTCTTCATAAACTTTATTACCCAACAACCATCAATTAACAATCAACAGTTAACAACAACAAATCAGTTAGAATTAAAAACAACAATCAACAGTTAACGCCCATCTTTCTTTAGCCTGACTGAATCGAAGAAAAAAAAAAGCCAAAACACACGTCTGGTTAGTAAAGCCAGTTGAGCCTCGTCCTGTTATTTACCACTTTGGCTAATCGCAAAGGCGTGGGCGTGATTTGATACATTTGATGCCGTTCGCGAAGGCGTGGGCGTGATTTGATACATTTGATGCCGTTCGCAAAGGCGTGGGCGTGATTGGATACACAAAGGCGTGGGCGTGATTGGATACATTTGATGCCGTTCGCAAAGGCGTGGGCGTGATTGGATACAAAGGCGTGGGCGTGATTGGATACATTTGATGCTAGGTCATGCCGTTCAATTGCAAGGTGGCGCTGTGACGGGATTAGATGTCCTAAACCGCCATTTGAGATTGGATAATCACGTGGGTCTTTGTGACTTATTGTTAGCTTGGCAGAGGATAACAGCGTGGTTTTTGATTTGCAATTTTGGATTAAGATGCAGCATTTGATATCAAAAGATCACATTGGTCTCTGCACTTTTATGGGAGGTATTACAGTGAAATGCGGGTTTATTTGGCCGTAGAGTTTTGTCTTCTGTTCAGATGTGAATCTTGCTTGGTTTTGGTCTTTATGCTTTTGGATTTGAGAATGTTTGCTGAAATATCATATATATATATATATATATATATATATATATATATATATATATATATATATAATATATATATATATATGTGTTGTGTGTGTGTGTGTGTGTGTGTGTGTGTGTGTGTGTGTGTGTGGTGTGTGTGGTGTGTGTGTTGTGTGTGTGTGTGTGTGTTGTGTGTGCAAATGAGCAGTATATAAGTAATTAATGAATAGATATATAAATAAAAGAAGACTAAACTGGAAAATGAGAAATATATAAGGCTAAGAAAAGAGAGAGGGAGAAAGGGAAAAAGAAAGAGAGGGAGAAAGGGATAGAGAGAGAAGGGAGAAAGGGAGAGAGAAAGAGAGGGAGAGAGGGAGGAAGAGGAAGGAGAGAGGGAAGGAAAGAGAAGGAGACGAGGAAAAAGAGAAAGGAGGAGAGGAGAAGAAAGAGAGTAAACAGAGACAGAGGAAGGAACAGAGGAAGACCAGAGACAGAAGAGAGAGGCAGAGAGAAAGAGAGGACAGAGAGAGAGAGAAGCAGAAGGAGTAAAACCAGAGGGTAAAGAGACAGAGGGAGACCAGAAGAGTAAAACAGAGACAGAGAGTAAAACAGAGACAGAGAGATAGAGAGACAGAAGAGTAGACACAGAGAGTAAAACAGAGACAGAGAGTAAAACAGAGACAGAGGACAGAGAGTAAACAGGACAGAGAGTAAAACAGAGACAGAGAGTAAAACAGAAGAAAACGAGAGAGAGAGTAAAAGAGAGAGAGAGAGTAAAACAGAGAGAGAGTAAAACAGAGAGAGAGAGTAAAACAGAGAGAGAGAGTAAAACAGAGAGAGAGAGTAAAAGAGAGAGAGAGAGAAGAGTAAAGACAAGGAGAGAGAGATGAGAGGTCAGAGAGAGAGAGTAAAGACAGAGAGAGAGAGTAAACAGAGAGAGAGAGTAAAACAGAGCGAGAGAGAGTAAAACAGAGAGAGAGAGTAAAACAGAGAGAGAGAGTAAAACAGAGAGAGAGGAGTAAAACAGAGAGAGAGAGTAAAACAGAGGAGAGAGAGTAAACAGAGAGAGAGAGTAAAACAGAGAGAGAGAGTAAACAGAAGAGAGAGAGTAAAACAGAGAGAGAGAGAGAGAGAGAGAGAGAGAGAGAGAGAGAGAGAGAAGAGAGAGAGAGAGAGAGAGAGAGAGAGAGAGAGAGAGAGAGAGAGAGAGAAAGGAGAAAAGAAGAAGAGAGAAAGAGAGAGAAAGAGAGAGAGAGAGAGAGAGAGAGAGAGAGAGAGAGAGAGAGAGAGAGAAGAGAGAAATAGAGAAAGAGAGAGAAATAGAGAAGAGAGAGAGAGAGAGAGAGAGAGAGAGAGAGAGAGAGAGAGAGGGAGACAAGTCAACGCATCATTCCCGTTCATTACCGGAGTCGAAAACATTTTAGTTCCATCGTGCGAGAGAGTGCGAGAGAGTGCGAGAGTGTAATTGCTCTGCGACACTCTCCACTTAAACGGCGGGAGAGCTTCGTGTTCGCTAAAAAAAAAAAAAAAAAAAACTCTGCAGACTAACTTTTTTTTTTTTTTTTTTTTCTCTTCTCTTACTTTTTTTTTTTTAATCTTTGTGTGTGTGTCTTGTTTTTTTTTTTTTATCTTCGTGTGTGTGTTTTTTGTCTTACTTTTTTTTTTTTTATCTTCGTGTGTGTGTGTGTGTGTGTCGCTCTTTCGTCCTCTGAGTGGTTATAAAAACTGTAAAAAACGAGTAGTTTATTTTTTAATTTATTTTTTTTTTTTTTTTTTTTTCGTTTTTTCTGTGCGTTTATTTATGTCTGAGTTTGTGATATTGTTTTTTTTTTTCTTATTATTTTTTTCGTTTTTTCATTTTTTTCTTATTATTATTTTTTTCTGTGCATTTATTTATATCTGAGGTTGTGATATTGTTCTTTTATTTATGTCGTTCATTTTTTTTCTTATTATTTTTTTTTTTTTCTGTGCATTTATTTATGTCTGAGCTTGTGATATTGTTCATTTTTTTCTTATTATTATTTTTTTCTTTTTTTTCTGTGCGTTTATTTATGTCTGAGGTTGTGATATTGTTCATTTTTTCTTATTATTTTTTCTTTTTTTGTGCATTTATTTATGTCTGAGCTTGTGATATTGTTCTTTTTTTCTTATTATTATTATTATTTTTTTTTTCTGTGCATTTATTTATATCTGAGGTTGTGTTTTTGTTCGTGATTCTTTTGTTCATATAGTTATCGTGATGGGATTTAGTTAGTCTTCACGTGACACCCAAGATCGAGGTAAAAAAAAAAAAAAAAAGAAGCGAAGAAGACGAGAAATGAAGAAAGAAAACGAGAAATGAAGAAAGAAACGAGAAATGAAGAAAGAAACGAGAGCACGGAAGCTCCCGATCACTCTGAAACGAGCTGAAATCACGCTGACCTTCCGACACGAGCGGTCAGCGCCGTTCAGCTGGCACTGTTGGCACTCTGACCTTTCCCCCCCCCCCCATGGCTCGGGCGGATGGCATCGTGTGTGCCTCGCGACCACCCATGCGTTGGCCTGGCACCGTCGCGAGAGCCTTGGGGCTTCGGTTGAACAGGTGGGACCGTGGCACTGGAGAGGTGGGAGCTTCGGTGAGCACCGTCGCGAGGGCCAGCTTCCGTGGCACGTCGCGAGGCCGAGCTTCGGTTGAGCATCTGGGGGCTTCGGTTGACGTGGCACTGCAGAGGAGAGCTTCGGTTGACGTGGCGTCGCGAGGGCCTGGAGCTTCGGTTGACGTGGCACCGTCGCGAGGCTTCGGTTGACGTGGCACTGGGAGAGGTGGGAGCTTCGGTTGACGTGGCACCGTCGCGAGGGCCTGGGAGCTTCGGTTGACGTGGGCACCGTCGCGAGGGCCTGGGAGCTTCGGTTGACGTGGCACCGTCGCGAGGGCCTGGGGCTTTCGGTTGACGTGGCACCGTCGCGAGGGCCTGGGACGTCGCGAGGGCCTGGGAGCTTCGGTTGACGTGGCACTGGGAGAGGTGGGAGCTTCGGTTGACGTGGCACCGTCGCGAGGGCCTGGAGCTTCGTTGACGTGGACGTGGCCTGGGAGCTTCGGTTGACGTGCACGTCGCGAGGGCCTGGGAGCTTCGCGTTGACGTGGCACCGTCGCGAGGGCCTGGGACTTCGGTTGACGTGGCACCGTCGCGAGGGCCTGGGAGCTTTCGGTTGACGTGGCACCGTCGGCTTCGTTGACGTGGCACCAATGACGGCAGAGGGCCTGGGAGCTTCGGTTGACGTGGCACCGTCGCGAGGGCCTGGGAGCTTCGGTTGACGTGGCACCGTCGCGAGGGCCGGGAGCTTCGGTTGACGTGGCACTGGGAGCTTCGGTTGACGTGGCACCGTCGCGAGGCCTGGGAGCTTCGGTTGACGTGGCACCGTCGCGAGGGCCTGGGAGCTTCGGTTGACGTGGCACCGTCGCGAGGGCCTGGGAGCTTCGGTTGACGTGGGGGAGCTTCGGTTGACGGTCTGGGAGCTTCGACGTGGTCGCGAGGGCCTGGGGGCTTCGGTTGACGTGGCACTGGGAGAGGTGGGAGCTTCGGTTGACGTGCCGTCGCGAGGGCCTGGGAGCTTCGGTTGACGTGGCACCGTCGCGAGGGCCTGGGAGCTTCGGTTGACGTGCACCGTCGCGAGGGCCTGGGGCTTCGGTTGACGTGGCACTGGGAGAGGTGGGACGGTTACGTTCGCGAGGGCCTGGGAGCTTCTGACGTGCACCGTCGCGAGGGTGGGAGCTTCGGTTGACGTGGCACCGTAGGGTGGGAGCTTCGGTTGACGTGGCACGAGCTTTTGACGTGGCACTGCGATAGGTGGGAGCTTCGTTGACGTGGGATAGGTGGGAGCTTCGGTTGACGTGGCACTGCGATAGGTGGAAGTTGACGTGGCAGAGGTGGGAGAGGTGGGAGGGGGGGGTGGAGTGGTTTGGGGGGGGGGGGGGGGCTTGTAGATCCTGGCTCTGAGGGTTTCTCTTAACTTGGACTTTGGGGGAAGGAGGTCTTGTGGTAGTCGGTTTGAGGTTTAGTTGAGCTTATTTTTTTTTTTTTATTTTTTAGTTTTAGTTTATTTTTTTAGGTGTATTTTTGTTTTGTATATTTTTTTAGTTGTATTTTTTGTAGTTTTTTTTTTTAGTTTTTTAGTTTTACTTTATTTTTTTTTTTTAGTTTTACTTTATTTTTTAGGTGTAGTTTTTTTTAGATTTTTTTTTTAGTTGTAGTTTTTTTTCTAGACTTTTTTTTTAGTTTTAGCTTTTTTATTTTTTTTAGTTTTCTTTATTGTACTTTCTTTTAGATTTTAGCTTTTCTTGTTTAGTTTAGTTTTTTAGTTTTATCTATTATACTTTCTTTTAGTTTTTAGCTTTTCTTGTTTATTTTTGTTTTGTATTTTTTTATTTATTTTTTAAGTTTTGTTTTGGATTTAAAGAAAGATTTCATTTAACGGTGGCTTTACGGAAAAGTGATTGATTAAACGTAAATTTGGGGAAATGGTGTTGTTGGCCATGGGTTGCAGGAGTGAATTTATTTATTTATATTGTTTATTTTATTTATTCTATTTATTTTATTTATATGATTTATTTTATTTATTTATTTATTTATTTTCTTTTATTTATTTATTTTTTTTATTTATTTTATTATTATTTTATTTATTTTTATTTTATTATTTTTTTATTATTTTTATTTATTTTTTTTTATTATATTTATTTTGTTTATTATATTTATCAATTTATTTTGCGTGGGAATGTTTTTTTTATCCATGGGTTTAGGTACGACAGCTTTTTTATTTTTTTTCAATTCATATTTAGATTTTATTTATTTATTTTTAGTCCGTGGCATTAGGGAGTTTTTTTTATCCTTCAAAATCATGTTTTTTTTGAATCGTTTCAGATTAGAGGGAATATATATATATTTTTAAATCCTATATTTAGAGAAGTGGAAGATTCTTTTACCCTGTTTTGGGGGGGAAGGGAGGGGGGGGGTAGGGGTGAGGAGATGGTTGCGGGCGCCCTTGGCCTGGGAACCGATGGGAGTTGGGGGAGGTAGGGGGGTGGGGGGTACTACGAAGAGGATCGCTGTTTGACTCGTTGCTTTGGGTGCTTATGAATGAGTGAGTGAGTCAGCGAATGAGTTAGTGCGGGAGTGAGTGAGTGAGTCAGTCAGTCAGTCAGTGAATGAGTGATTGAGTGTGAGCGAGTGAATGAGTCTGTGAATGAGTGAATGAATGAGTCAGTGAATGAGTGAATGAGTGTGAGCGAGTGAGTTAGTGAGTGTGTGAGTGAGTGAATGAGTGTGAGAGTAAGTGTGAGTGAGTGAGTGACCGTCCTCTGTGGATACAGGGTCGATCATGAGTGAGTGAGTCAGTCAGTGAATGAGTGAATGAGTGTGAGCGAGTGAATGAATGAGAGAGTGAGTGTGTGAATGAGTGAGTGAATGAGTGAGCGAATGAGTGAGTGAATGAATGAATGAGAGAGTGAGTGTGTGAATGAGTGAGTGAATGAGCGTGACAGTAAGTATGAGTGAGTGATCGACGTCTGTATATCCACGGCCGATCATATTATTTAAATAAAAGAGTATGACTATATTATCGTTGAATTGCCGTTGTTTATTTATTTATTTATTTTTTTTTGACAATGGCTTTCGTTGAACTTATTAGACGTAGAAGTTCAATTGAAGCTGAATCTTGTTTTTTTAGTTTAGTCCTTTATTTACCACCCTGGCTAACTGCACAGGCGCGGGCAAGCTGTGGTACATTCGATACATGCTCAAAGCATTATATAATAGTATTACAGTGTAAATCTAGATCATAAAATTATTACGGTCTAAAATATATCATTTAAAGGAAAAGAACAATCAGTAATTTATCTACTCATCTATCACGCCGGCATATGGCTTGGGCGTGGAAAGACAATGTAAACATTTGATATGTGGTCACGTGATACTACAATACGAATTTAGGATATAACATAATTTGTTTATATCTTCCATAGACATCAGATGATAGGATATAACATAATTATATCTTCCAAGACATCAGATGATATGAAGTAGTTACATAGCTGAATGTTGGCTTCCGAGATCCTTGCAATCGTGGCTCTGAATCTGGAATAGAACAACATACGCACGTGTGAAGCTGGATAAAAGACGGAGATGGCTACATGTTGGGGAATTTCTGGGATCTAAGTTTGTATTTTTCTTTGTTTTCGATAATTCAAGAGTCTCTTAAATTTTTTTGGCAATATTTAATGTTTTGTAATGTTTGATCTTTTTATCTTTTCTCATAATTCAACGGCAAATAAATGGTTTGGTATTTTTCTTTTTTTTTCTTCAAATTCAACAGCAAAAAGTTTGCTTTTTTTTCTCATATTCAACAGCAAAAAATGTTTGTATTTTTTTTTTTTTTTTCTTCAATAATTCAACAGCAAAAATTTTCTCATTCAATGCAAAAATTTTGTAATTTTTCTTTTTTTTTTCTCATAATTCAACAGCAAAAAATGTTTGTATTTTTCTTTTTTTTTCTCATAATTCAACGGCAAAAAATGTTTGTATTTTTCTTTTTTTTTTCTCATAATTCAACAGCAAAAAATGTTTGTATTTTTCTTTTTTTTTTCTCATAATTCAACGGCAAAAAATGTTTGTATTTTTCTTTTTTTTTCTCATAATTCAACGGCAAAAAATGTTTGTAACTGTGAGCATTTATTGTTCCGCTATTATGAAAAAAAGCATAAAAGGACAAACCGACACTAAAAGGGATTTGAGAATAAAAATTCGAATATATTCCAGACGGAGACAAAGGCTAACAATATGCTTTATAGTCTCTTTCTGCGCTCTCTTTCTCTCTTTCTCTTGTCTTCTCTATCTTCTTTCCTCATCTT
The DNA here is from genome assembly GCF_003789085.1 of Penaeus vannamei. NCBI lineage: Eukaryota > Metazoa > Arthropoda > Malacostraca > Decapoda > Penaeidae > Penaeus > Penaeus vannamei. The sequence continues at coordinate 108,866 of NW_020868980.1, forward strand.
TCTTTTTCTTTCTTAATCTTTCTTCTTTCTTGATCTTCTTTCTTCCTTTTCTCTCTCTTTCTTTCTTTCTTTCTTCTCTTTCTTATTCTTTCTTTCTTTTTTCTTTCTTTGTTTCTTTTTTCTTTCCTTCTCTTTCATCTCTGCTCTCCTCTTCTCTACTTTCTCTTTCTTGATTCGCTTTGTTTATCATTATCTATTCTATTCATCCGTCTTTACAGATTACTCTTATGATTCTATTATTTTGTTATTATTGTTTCATTATTATTTCATTTGTTGTCTATTATTTTCATTATTATATTCAGTTATTGTTGTGTCTTATCTCCTTCATTTCATTATTACTTATTATTATTAATTCGTTGCTGGTTGTTCGTTTGTCTATATCTCCTCTCTTTCTCTCGTTTTTTTGTTTATATAATCTTCGTCTAAGTTCTTTCAGTCGTTTAATTTCTTATTTTGGTGACATGATTTCTTAATTACAATGATTGTAAAATCTCTGATTGGTATTACACATTTTATGACATTTTGTCTCTTTCTACATTTCATGAATATTTTCTTTTGGCTTCAACGATTTCACCCTTAATTCCATCATTATACAGACAACAACACCACCGACCCAACACAACAAGCAGCTGTAGTAATGGGCAATAATAATGATTCCCACTGGGGGAAAAAAAACTATATTATTTTCTTTCTCCTTTTCTTTAAACTTGAGAATCAATTAAAGTGTTTGGACTACTTCTGTAGGATCATCCAGTGGCATATCGTTCTTGTTCTTGAGACAGGTTTTTTAAATAACTTCTCTTCTCTACTCTCCAGAAATTTCCTTAGTCTCTGAAAAGTGAATTTTCCTATTTCTTTTCCTTTGCTTTTTATATCCTCTTTTCTTTTTTTGTCTTGTTCTTTTTGTTCTTTCCTCGTCTTGGCTTTCTTCGTTTTCTTTCGTTTCTTCTTTCTCACTCTTTCTTTCTTCCTTTTTTTTCGTTTCTTTATAGTTTTCCTTTTTCTTTCTTTCTTTATCTCTTTCTTTTTCTTTCCTTCTCTCCTTTCGCTCTTACTTCTCTTTCTCTCTCCTCTCTCTCATCTCTCTCTCGATCTTTATGGCGTCCGGTTGAACACAAGCAATGATGTACAGGAAGGTCAAAGACCCACCCACTCTCTTCTCCTCTTCTCCTCTCTCTATCTCATACCTCCTCTCTCTCTCTCTTTCGCTCTCTTTCCCTCCTTCCTCTCTCTCTCTTTCTTTCTCTTTTTTTCGCTTATTCAAGAACAGGCCTGGTTAAAGGAAGGTTCTTTCGATTCAAGGCCATAATGGGAAAGGAAAATTGAAGGAGAATATTATTCTTTCTATTTTTCTTATTATTTATTAATTCTTTTTTCTTTCTTTCATTTTTTCTTTTCTTTCTTTTATTATTCTTTATCTTGTTTATTTCTTTTGTCCACTTTTTTCTCTTATTTTTCTCTTTTATCTCTTCTGTTTCTTTGGCTCTTTTCTTCATGGTAATTTCTTTGTCTTTTTTCCTTCTCGTCTCTTCGAAACTGGGTTAGATTTGAGCTTCTTGCTTACTTCCGGTAAAAATCTGCCGAACAAGGTAAGGTGCATCTACTCTATTTTCTGTCTTCTCTCATTCTTTCATTTCTCTCTATCTTTCTTCTCTCTCTTCTCATTCTTTCCATTCTCTGCATCTCTTTCTCCTCTCTCATTCCTTTCATCTTTCTCTCTATCTCTTTCTCTCTCTCTCTGCTCTCTTCTCTGTCCTCTCTCTCTCTCTCTATCTCTCTCTCTCTCTCTCGTCTTCCTCTCTCTCTCTCTCTCTCTTCCTCTCTCCCTCTTCTCCTCCTCTTTCTCTCTTCTCACTTCTCTCTCCTCACTCCTCTCTTCTTCCTCCCTCTCTCTCTTTCTTTCTCCTTCTTTCTGTCTTTCTGTCCTGTCTTTTCTGTCTTTCTGTCTTTCTGTCTGTCCTCTCTGTCTCTCTGTCTGTCCTCTCTTCTCTCTCTCTATCTCTCTCTCTCTCTCTCTTTCCTCTCCACCGCTTCTCGTCTCTCTCTGCTTCTCTCTTTCTCTTCTGTCTTTCTCTTTTCTATTCTCCTTCCTCTCTCCTCTTCTCTCTCTCTCTCTCTCTCCCTCTCTCCTCTCTCATCTCCTCGTCTCTTCTCTTCTCTCTCCTCTCTCTCCTCTCTCTCTCTCTCCTCCTCTCTCGTCTCCTCTCTCTTCTCTCTCTCTCTCTTCCTCCTCTCCCGATCTCCCCTCTTTTCATTCCCGATTAATCCTCCCCTTCCTCTCTTCTCATACCTCCCTCCCTTCTTCCCTCTTCCTCTCCTTCCCTCCCTCCCTCCTCCCTCCCCTCTCGCTCCTTCCTTTCTCTCTTTTTCTCCCTTCCTCTCTTTCCTCCCTCCCTCCCTCTCTCCCCTCCTCTCTCTTCCTTCCTCTCTCTCTCTCTCCCTTTCTCCCCTCTCTTTTCTCCCAACTCCCTACCTCCCTCCTACCTTCCTCTCTTTTTCTCCCTTCCTCTCTCCCTCCCTCCCCCCCTTTCCTTCCCCTTCTTTTATAAGCGCGTCCCCGTATGGAAGACGTGTGGGAGGACAGGACGATGGGGCTCGTGTGTGTATGCATTCACGTCGTGGTCAGTCAATAGACGGGGCGTGGGGCGTGGGGCGTGGCTGGGGCGTGGGCTGGGGTGGGGGCGTGGGCTGGGGGGCGTGGGTGGGTGGGTGGGGGGAAATGGA
>NW_020868980.1:116589-121823 GCF_003789085.1 Penaeus vannamei
AGACCACCGGGATACGAGGGGCGAGGAGACCCCAAAGACCACCGGGATTCGAGGGGCTAGGAAAGACCCCCAAAGACCACCGGGGATACGAGGGGCGAGGAAGACCCCCAAGACCACCGGGGGATCGAGGGGGCGAGAAGACCCCCAAAGACCACACGGCGAGGGAGACCCCCAAAACCACCCGAGGGGCGAGGAAGCCCCCAAAGACCACCGGGGATGCGAGCAAAGACCCCAAGACACCGGGGGGATTGGGGCGAGGAAGACCCCAAAGACCACCGGGGATGCGAGGGGGCGAGGAAGACCCCCAAAGACCACCGGGGGGATTCGAGGGGGCGAGGAAGACCCCCAAAGACCACCGGGGGGATGCGAGGGGGCGAGAAAGACCCCCAAAGACCACCGGGGGATTCGAGGGGGCGAGGAAGACCCCCAAAGACCACCGGGGGATGCGAGGGGGCGAGGAAGACCCCCAAAGACCACCGGGGATGCGAGGGCGAGAAAGACCCCCAAAGACCACCGGGGGATTCGAGGGGCGAGGAAGACCCCAAAGACCACCGGGGGATGCGAGAAAGAGACCACCGGGGATTCGAGGGGCGAGGAAGACCCCCCAAAGACCACCGGGGGGATTCGAGGGGCGAGGAAGACCCCCAAAGACCACCGGGGGATGCGAGGGGCGAGCGTGGTTCCGCGGCGTCCCCGGCCGTGTCATCCCGGGCCAGAATTCGCCTGACGAGACTTGTTAGATGAGTTTAGCCGCGGCGAGAGCCCACGCGGGTCGTTAGGTCGTGGATCAGGTAGGGGGTGGTACTTCGGGAGGGTCGTAACTCATGGTGGGTCGTGGAGCGTTGTTCGTCGGGAGCCGCGAGGAGTGGGGGGTGGGGAGTGGGGGGGAGGGGGGCGCGTGGCTCCGTCGGTCCGTTTCGTTTTTTTTTTATTTTATTTATTATTATTATTTTTTTTTTTTTTTTGCTTTTACTTCTAGTTTTAGTTTTACATTTACTTTTACTTTTTCCTGTGTATGATTTTCTGGTTTTATTTCCCATTTCTTGTCTTAAGTTTTTTTGTTTTTTGTTTTGTTTATTGTCCCTCTTTGAATTTTTCCAATGTTAAGGAGGCACACACACACACACACACACACACAACACACACACACACACACACACACACACACACACACACACACACACACACAACACACACACACACACACACACACACAACAGACACACACACACAGAGTGTGGATGACATGAGAGTCTTTGTGAAGTGAGAGAGAAAGTGACGTGAGGAAGAGTGAGTCTCGGAACACAGGACCGTAAAAGAGCAGGAAGGAGGGAGGGTGGGTTTGGGGGTTGGGTGAGGGAGCGAAGGAGAGGACGGAGAGTGTGGTGAAAGAGAAAAGAGAGAGAAGAGAGAGAGAGAGAGAGAGAGAGAGAGAGAGAGAGAGAGAGAGAGAAGAGAGAGAGAGAGAGAGAGAGAGAGAGAGAGAGAAAGAGAAAGAGAAAGAGAAAGAGAAAGAGAAAGAGAAGAGAGAGAGAGAGAGAGAGAGAGAGAGAGAGAGAGAGAGAGAGAGAGAGAGAGAGAGAGAGAGAGGAGAGAGAGAGAGAGAGAGAGAGAGAGAAATGAAAAGTTTGGGGAGAGACTGCCGCTGAAGGGAAAGGAGAAAGGAGAGGAGGGAGAGAAGGGAGAACGAAATAGATCAAGAAAAATTGAGAGAGAGAGAAAATGAAAAAAAAGAAAGACAAAGCGATTATATATATAGAAAAAAAGAGAGAAAATCGAGGAAGATTCCACGAGCATGTTGCGTGCGTCGCGTCTGTGTGTGTATCTGTGTGTGGCGTGCTGTGTGTGTATCTGTGTGTGCGTGCGTGTGCGTGTGTAGCGTGTGAGTCCTCTGTGTGTGTATGTATCTTGTGTGCGTGCGTGTGCGTGTGTGAGCGTGTGAGTCTCTGTGTGTATGTATCTGTGTGTGCGTCTGTGCGTGTGTATCTGTGTGTGCGTGCGTGTGAGCGTGTGCGTCTCTGTGTGTGCGTGTGTATGTGTCTGCGTGTGCGTGCGTGTGCGTGTGAGCGTGTTTCCGCGGGTTCTCGTTCCGCCTTATCTTTCCGCGTGGATTGTCCGTTCCCCCCCCCCCCCACAAAGAGAGACCGAGGTCGGTTATGAAAAGACCAACGATGTCGAGTCATTTTCGCAAAGGTCGGGGGGCCACACGGGGGGGGGGAAGGGGAGGGGGAAGGGGAGGGGAGGGGCCACTGGGGGAGGGGGGGGGAGGGGAGGGGGGAGGACGCCCTCGCAAATTATCGCATCAGATAGTGTCTCTGTCGGCGGTGGGCGTGCGTGCGGGCGGGCGGGCGGGCTGGCGGCGGTAAATCGTTCATTGATTGCTCTCGGCGTCTCCTCTTGTCACCGGTCTTCATCGGCGGTGGTGTGTCGCTCCGGATTGCTTAATCTCTCTTCTTCTTTCTTCTTCCTTATGCCTTCGTCTTCTTCGTCTTCTTCCTTCTCTTTCTTCTTATAATAGAGTGATCGTTGGGTGCCTCTCTCTCTCCTCTCTCTCTCTCTCTTCTTCTTCTCTTCTTCTTTCTTTTCTTCTCTTCTTCTTCTCTCTCTTCTCTCTCTCTCTCTCTCTCTCTCTCTCTCTCTCTCTCTCTCTCTCTCTCTCTCTCCTCTCTTCTCTCTCTCTCTCTCTCCCTCCTCTCCCTTCTCTCTCTCTCTCTCTCTCTCTCTCTCTCTCTCTCTCCTCTCCTCTCCCTCCTCTCTCTCTTCTCCTCTCTCTTCTTTCCTTCTATTCTCTTCTCTCTCCCTCTCTTTCTCCCTATCTTTTATAACCTCGCCATTATTTGGATCGACAGAGTTATTACTCCTCCTTTTCTCCCTTTCTCGTTATCGTCTGTCCCATGATTTGCGGGCGTCCTTCTCTGCCACTCTTTCATTTTCTTCTGGTCATTATATTTCTCTTCCATTGTCCTCCTTCTTTCCCCTTTTAACTTTATTAGTTGCCTCTTTAATCACCTCTTTTTCCCCCACTCCCCCCCCCCCCACCCCTCCAGCCCCCCTCTCTTTTAACCGCCCCAGCAGGTCTTTTACTTTAAGTCTGATTACTCTCCGTCTTCGGGTACGTGTGGTTGTCTTTTACGAACATCGGAGGTCGTGTTGTGTTGGTTGGTGTGGTGGTGTGTTGTGGTTGGAGTGTAGAGCCGGGGGTGCACGGGTTGGGTGTGTGTGTGTGTTGGGGTGTAAGAGCGCGGGTGTTCTGTGTGGTGTTGGGGTGTAGAGCGCTGGGGTGTGTGGTGTGTTTGGGGTGTAGAGCGCCGGGGTGTGTGTTGTGTTGGAGTGTAGCGCGGCGGGGTCTGTGTGTGTTGGGGTGTAGAGCGCCGGGAGTGTGTGGTGTGTTGGTGTGGTAGAGCCGCCGGGGTGTGGTGTGTTTGGAGTGTAGAGCGCCCGGGGTGTGGTGTGTGTTGGGGTGTAGAGCGCCGGGGTCTGTTTGTGTGTTGGGGTGTAAGAGCGCCGGGGTGTGTGTGTGTTGGGGTGTAGAGCGCCGGGGTCTGTGTGGTGTTGGGGTGTAGAGCCGCCGGGTCTGTGTGTGTTGGGGTGTAGAGCGCCGGGGTGTGTGTGTTGGGGTGTAGAGCGCCGGGGGTCTGTGTGTGTTGGAGTGTAGAGGAGGCCGGGTGTGTGGTGTGTTGGGGTGTAGAGCGCCGGGGTGTGTGTGTGTTGGGGTGTAGAGGCCGGGGTGTGTGTGTTGTGTGTGTGTGTGTGTGTTGGGTGTAGAGCGCCGGGGTGTGTGTGTGTTGGAGTGTAGAGCGGCCGGGTGTGTGTGTGTTGGGGTGTAGAGCGCCGGGGTGTGAGTGTAGAGCGCCGGGGTGTGTGTGTGTTGGGGTGTAGAGCGGCCGGGTTGTGTGTGTGTGCTTGCGGTTTCTTGAGTCTGCCACGGGTGTGCAGCGTCGTTTTTGAGCTTGCGTTGTGTTGCGGTGTGTGTGTTGGGGTGTAGAGCGCCGGTGTGTGTGTTGTGTGTGTGTGTGTGTGTGTGTGTGTTGTGTGTGTGTGTGTGTTGTGTGTGTGTGTGTGTGTGTGTGTGGTGTGTGTGTGTGTGTGTGTTGCTTGGGTTTCTCTTGAGTCTGCTACGGGTGTGCAGTGTCGTTTTTTTTTTAGCTTGTCGATATGTCTAATGCGTTGTGTGCGACGGCTTTCTCGGTGCGTTTGTCAAGTCGGGGGGCGATAGGGTTTCTTTTTCTACCTTTCTTCTTCTTCTTCTTCTTTCTTTTCTTCTTCTTTTTCTTCTTCTCTTCTTTTTTTTGTTTTTTTTTTATTTTTTTTTATTTTTTCTTTTTTCTTCTTACAATACGATAAACTTCTTCTTACTTTTTCTTTTTTACTTCTTTTTTTTTCTCTCTTCTTCCTCTTCTTCTTCTTCTTCTTCTTTCTTCTTCGCTTCTTCTTCTTTCTTCTTTCTCTTCTTCTTCTTCTTCTTCTTCTTCTTTTCTTTTTCCTTTTTCCTTCTTCTTCTTTTCTTTTTCTGTAATCTTTATCCTTTTTCCTTCTTCTTCTTGGTTTTTTTCTTTTTCTTCTTTTTCTTCTTCTTCTTCTATTCTACTTCTTCTTCTCTTACTTCTTCTTCTTTTCTTTTTCTTCTTCTCTTCTCTCTTCTATCTCTTCTTCTTCTTCTTCTTCCTTCTTCTTCTTCTTCTTCTTCCTTCTTTCCTCCCTGCCTCCTCATCTCCTCCTGTTTATCATCTCCATTACCTTCTTCATCATATCATCCATGCGTCGTGCGTCTTCATCGGTCAACCATCGTGCCATTATGCATCATCTGCATCTCTTTTTTTTCCTGATCAATCATCAACATCATTAATTTATGTTTTTTTTCTGGGCCTTTCTCTATCTAAACTCCCTTTTCCTGCCTTTCTTCCCCCCATGTCCTTCCATTTCTTCCATCCTCGCCTCCTCCCGATCCTGCCCTCCTCCTGCCCTCCCTCCTCCCATCCCTCCCTCCCTCCTCCTCACTACTCTCTCCTCCTCCTCCTCCTACATCTACTTTGTCCTTCCCTCCGCCCGTCCTCACCTTTTTCCTTCGCTTCTTTCTTCCTTTTCTCCCGTTCCCATCCTCATTTAAATATCCTACCTACTCCGCGTCTGCCCCTCGTCGCCTCCGTGCCTGCTATCTACTCTCCCCGCTGCCCTCCTCCTCTACTCCTCCCTCCTCCTCCCCTCTCTTGCCACATCCCCCCTACTCCTACTGA